>CM040764.1:21281934-21441934 GCA_022829145.1 Albula goreensis | reverse complement strand
AGGCAGAGCTGCCAGTTGGAGGCTGGAGAGAGGAATGGAAACACATTAATGGGAATAAAAATATTCAACGTTTGGTGCCGTGTTGCTATAACAAACCGAGGCAGGGCTGTTTTGGTACTGATGTAGGTCCTGATGAATATTTTTAAGGTGTTTTTTTTTTCTAATAATCTGAACCTCATTGGCTGTTTACTCGATGTGCCTTTTTTCATGCGTTCCCTTGTTTCTTATCTGTGCTTCTCTGCTGGCACATAAAACCACTAAAGTTGTGGCACATACAGTATGTAATGACACAATAACCACTGAGGTGCAACTCAAAGAAGAAATAAATGTGTCTGCCAGTGAGAAAAGTATATATGAGGTATATAACATGCTTAACAGAAAAATGAGCATCGGTTTCCATACAATACATTGAAACTGATGACAAAAACTCCTAAATACAGTATTTGCATATGAAAAACAATGCACCATTTCATAAACAGAGTTTATGACACCATTGAACACTCAGGGACCATATAATCATGATCTAAATTTCACCAAAAACAAGAACTGTCAAATTCCGGGACTGCAGATCACCGCACAGCAGTAACACTCGACAGTTAGAACTAACAGCTGACAACAGCTATTTGTGGTGACAACGCAACCACAAAAACACTGGCAGTTTAATTGTCTCAGTGAGAGGATTGGGTGTCTGTTTTTGGATTGCACACCCATCGCTATGCCAACAAGTTACACACAGGGATTCCCTGCTGTAAATGATCATGCCTGAAACTAATCAAATGTTTCAATATGCATTAATGCTCAGTACTGGCACTGTGTGAACACAAATACCCTCTCAGCTATATAGTTACCTGTAAGACTTTTTTTTTTTTTTTTTAAAGAAACCTCAACAATGACCAAGCATCCATGCAAATGACTGCATCATAGTAACCTGTATGGGCATCCCATTTCAGAGCTTTTTTTAATTAATTTTTTAAAATTGAAATTATTATTTTTTTTAACACCTGTGGACATGCCTTATGTAAACAATAGCCACATGTCTTGCGCAGTGTTCCAAGACAATACATACATAGCACAGAGCATTGAAATATTACGACTGTCCATTCATCAATTCAAAACACAGATTAATTCCAGATTAATTTTCATCTTATTGTGGAACATTATTATTATGTTTGCGTAATGGAGGCTGCCCCCCCCCCCCCCACCCCACTCCACCACCCCCCATTTTGCAAATAACAGTGATCAGTCATCTTCATGTTTTGATACTGCAGTCATCGGTTTGCCCCCAAGACTCATGGAATATTACTGCGCTATTAAATGGATGGCAATGTGAAACGGCTCATATTTATCCCTGCAGAGTATGAAGCCTCTGCTCCTATTTATGGCTTTTCAAACACTGGCAAAGAGGCCGGTGATTTATCACAGCATACTGTGTGTATTCTTTTCATGAGTAATGCTTGTCCCATCTAATTAGAAACATTCTTTGTGATCTTAGCTCCATTTGACAAGCTGAAAAAGGAGCCAGCGGTCCCAAAAAAAAAAAAAAAAAAAAAAAAACAAAGTCATAAATTTCTGACAGGTGCGTTGTCAGAACACCTGGACGGCACAACGTGGCTTTCAAAAGAGGTGATAGAGTTCTTTTATCAAGTTACTTTTCATGGACCGGACTCAGAGCGCACATTTTCCCGCTGCGTAACGAAACATCCTTTTGAAATGCCATTTATTCAGGCAGGGTCTCTACCTCCCGTCCAAGCTCCACTCAAAAATGATACAGTCATAATACGAATATGACAAATGCTTGACATGATGTATGTATCCATGGTGACGAATAGAACAGGTGGAAACCAACCCAAAGACGCCCCCTACCACACCCCCCTTCGTAATAATTCCTATTTTACTGCCATTCTCTCAAAAGAGTACTTCGATTAAAGTTATCCTCCATGAATCTCATAAAATTAAAATAATTTATTTGATTATTGCTGTCCAGATGGCTTTGAACTGGTGCTTTGAGTCTGCTACTGGTTTTTGAACATTTTTCTTCTCCTTTCCTTTCATAGTCATGAGAGATTGGACTGTTTTGTCTAAAAGGTGAACCGAGGTTAGTGTGCCTTCAAACTGAAGGACAGATTTCTGAGAAGAGAGAATCTGTATCTCATTGGCTAACAAGTTGGGGCATTTGTAACCACGATTAGCCTTGCTATATAATTACAATTCATCCAATGGACACTGAGTGAAAACAGTTCATACTACAGGAACAGAATAACCAATTGATGCCCTTGATGCTGTAAAAGAAAAAAAAAGTTGACTATTTCTGAAACTTTTTATTTTTGGCAAATATGTGCTATAACCTGACAAATATTAAATCCAGATTCGCCTCATCCTTGCACATTACCCTTGGATTTGTCTGGACATCAAACATAGTTATTTCCTATACTCGGATGTCTCTGTGAGACATAAAGTAGTGCCGTGCTGTTTGGAACTCAGCCTTCATTTACACAGACAATGGCGTCTTTTCCAGACTTTTACATGCTCTGTAAATTAAATTAACCACAGAGACAAGTAATGTTATCTCCTAAAAAGGCCCGAAAATGTCCTTTGCTGAAGCAAAGATCAATAACAGCCCCTGCATATGGTAGCTTTGTGTCCGGTGAATAATGCAAGCATTCACATTAACTGTGCTCATTCCGAAAGAGATGTTTTCAGCTATGCTTGGGGAACAATGGCCTCGGGTACATTTGTTGTCAAACTTATAGTTTTGACTACAGAGTCCAGCTCTTGCTCTTACAAGCTGCCAGTGAAAATAGCCTTTCTTTGCCTGGCATGCTAAGGAGAGTAACGACAGGGTAAAGTGGTTTCAGAAAGTTCACCTCAGCCCACTGGTTGATGGCAGTAAGAGGTCCTGGTTGGTGATGATCATTGAACCAAAACAAGGGAAGAGCTACCAAGGTGACTGAATTGGGCCAATGATGGCACTGGATATGAGAAAACATATCTGATTGGATGAGACAAGTCCAATGACTGATATCTGAGGGTACTGCCCCCCTATTGGGGCTCATGAAGCCTCGTTTTCACTAATGTTAGTCCTCGCAGTATCCACTGCCATCCCATAATCTCAACACAGCCCAGATCTTCTAGCAGTGAATTCACAGTTACTGGTTTGTGGACTTGTAACCAACTGGGACAAATGCACACAGTTAGCACGATTAACTAGTTGAGGAGAGTAACTATCAGACACACACACAAAAAAAAAAAAAAAAAAAAAAAAATCTGTACTGTGGAAGAGCATTGATTGAAATTAAAACAAACATATGGAAAGAAAGAAAGAAAGAAAAAAAGAAAGAAAGAAAGAAAGAAAGAAAGAAAGAAAGAAGGAAAATCACTGCACTAGAATACCTGCCGCTCAGATGAAAGCCTGTCCGTACCAAACGGAGCAGCCAAGATCTCCAACATCTGAACACACACAGAGAGGCCCTTTTGTTCATAAACAGGTAAACATTTCAACTTGAAAATTCCAAAACTGATGACGGGGGCCTCTCTCTGTCCAAAGTGCTGGGAATATTACCAGTCCCATTAAAAGCAGAGGGACGGAGGGAGAGGCATCAGGCCTTTTGGCAGCTCTGCAAAGCCTCAACAAATAACATCTGGCTTTCATTGTCTGGGTTTGATACTAACAAAAAGGCGAGAGATGTACGACAACAGTTTGTAGTGTATCGATTCTTGGCACATCCCGGCTAAAAATGATTAACAGACTCTAACACCCACATGGAAAGCATTATCTCTTTCTGAGCAACGGAGGAAATAAAACCCTGATTGTAGCCATGGAGGAGAAGGTTGCGAATCTGGACACCTTGCTTGGGCAGCCTGAAGAGGAACATCTGCTCTTGGTCCTCAGAGAAGCGGCCAAACACCATCGGGTTCTGCCATCTACGTCACCACCCCGGTGCTGGGTTAGATTTATATCACCTTTAATTACAACTCCACGAATCACTGTGGCTTTCAAAGTTACACCTTTAGGAAAAAAAAAAAAAATCAGGACCAGAAAATTGATGTGTTGGCCCAGCCGTGCTCCAAAGAAGGATTAGAGGGAACTCTGAGTCCACCAAAAAGGGTTTTATTTTGAAGGCTAAGGCAGACCACACATTGAGAGCCATGAAATAAGACAATCACCGTTGGTCAATACAATCAATTTACTTCACCGCACATAAAGTTGCTTTGGCGTGAAAGCAAAAGGCACATTCTGTGAAAACAACACACCGTGAAAAGGAATTTACCCAGCCAGATCAATTGGAGAATTGCTCACTGCAATCTCTTCATCAAAGCTTTGTCCTCCCTTTGCCGTTGTCTCCCACTGTTTACTGTAGGTGACACAGATATTCAGCCATAACATGTGTGCTCTCCATCATCTATAAAACTTAACAGAAACAAGGTGGAACAGATTACAGCATGGATTTCCATAGGAGAACGCTGTCTGACCTTGATGCTGTGAAGAACACAAACAAAGCCAAAATTTCACGCAGTGATATGAAAAACAGTGTAGCATTTTTGTATAATTGTATCAGTGTATTGTAAATCAATCATTTTACCTTTTCCTTGAGTTTCAGAGGCAGCTTTCCAAACCGCTGAAAAATAAGCATATTATTGATGTATATTCATGTTCTTACTTTAAGAATTATTGTCGACACTATGTTTCCAAAAACTCCAAAATGATGCCATATACTGTGAACAGGGAGGTCTAAGTGGGAAGAAGATAAACTGAAAATCAGTCAGGAGACAAAATCAGTTCAAGTCTGATTTAAATTCAGAAAACTGCGTTAACTCTTTACAGCCTTATGTCTCAAAACTTAAATAATTCCCTTTTGTTCACTTTTGGTCATGAGTTTGAACCTTCATTTTAGATTTTTGGTTTTGTACAAGCACAAAAATGGAAAAGGTACACATTACTGTTTAAGCCAAGAGCAGCCTGGCAGCTTTTCATCCACATTCTGATGCAACTGCAAGTCCAGAATCATATGAATATTCAGCCACTTGAAACAATAACGATGAGCATATGTTTGCACCTTCAGAAACATCGATAGAACGCCATCTCAAATTTCCTCCCCACCTGCTTAGCGCCCTGCTCCACACGTAGCGGTGGGTGGCTGGGAGCACTCTGCTGTTCCTGCAGGAGCTGGCTCCACCACCCGCCGGATATCATTATACCTGGCGGCATGGTGAATCTGACAGCTGTGTGTGTGTGCGCGCGCACACGTGTGTGTTTTCACACTGCCGTTGTTTTGTGTAACGCAGTGAACGTATACAGTATACGCTCTTGTATGTGCTCCGGGGCATGAGTGGTGGTAGGGGTTTGGTGGGGGGGGGGGGGGGGTGGGTTAGCCCCACACAGAGTGACCCGTTCCCCTTCACAGTCTCAAAATCCAGTCTCTTGGCTCTCTCGATTACACCTCTGTCTGGCATTCTAGCCAGGTCCAGGGATCTCCGTTGGGATCGACTTTGTAATGTCAATGTTTGTCTTGGACGTCCCGCGCTGTTGTTAGCGGTTGTTGGAGCTCCAAGCCGGGTTTTCGGGCCACACAGATTTTACAGCTCGGCTCCTCTCTGCCAGTCAGCTGCGTTTGATCTCGTTTGCTCTCTCTCTCTCTCTCTATTTTCATCCTCCCCTCTTTCTGCTCAGGTAGGGAGAAGAGGGAAGTGTGATGCAGATAGCACTCTAGTTCAGGAGTAATGCCGTCAGACAACTGGGAATTTCACCAAAGGTTTTAAACCCTGGGCATCAAACTATCAATAAGCTTATATATTTTATATAATCTCTGAGCACATACGCTCACCTCAAAATGAAAGACAGATATGACTTGGCAATGCCAAACTTCCTCCATGCCCTCAATTTTAGACCAGTTGATATGTCTGACCTAAAATGATTCAAGTTACATCCACTATTTATAAATTAGAACACTTTGAGAGACAGAGGAAGGTCTTATCAGGGGTTTGAAAAAGCACATAATCTTGCACCTGTCAGCCTTTCTTTTATCCTTCACAAGTATTGATGGAAACACTCAGGGTCAACAAGATGAATTTCAATGCCACATTTTTTTTTTTTCAAGTTTTCTTAAAAAGGACATTTCAGCTTTGATTTTTACCAGAGAAAAATATTCAAAAACATTTTTTTCTTTCCTCGAGGCTGACACTGTGAGAAAGCACTGTCTGCTGTTTTTTTTAGTATTGCCGAGGACATCTTCACATCATTTGAAAGTGTTATTTTCATAATTCCATATCAATAAGGTGACTGATAAAACTGCCTTTTTCAAAAGGTTATTACCAGTGCTTTTCTTACAGTCCTGAATCAAAATGAGAATGTGTAATTCTGAACACCTGAACTGAAACAGTGCAAAAAGATTACAATGGGCTTTAACCTGGTATGTTCAGATAAAACATTTATATAATTATGAAATTAAGATTATTCTGCACAAATTACACTTTTCAGTTCATTATGCATTGAGAGGCCAGTCTAAAATGTACTAAAATGTAGGCAAATGAAATGTTAAGTTTGAGATTCCAAACATCAGTATCTATAACACTGGTGTCCATCTGTGATGCTAATAAGACTAAGGGCAATGGTGATGAAATGTTTCAGAAATGTTGCGGAAATGTTGTGAGAAGCTGTTGCATCGCCCAGCCATAGCAGAATAAATGAAAGCACATCTTTACTGTGCTCTTCTTTCTCAAAATGAGTGCCCTAAAACAGTTCTGAGTCCAGCGGGTCCATGACACAGACACCCGATGGGAATAACCGTGGGAAGGACTAACACTGGCACTTCCACACCCAGCGCGTAATCACTTAGATGTAAAACCGAAAAGTTCATTTTTGCCTCAGCCTGCTGACTGGTCAAATGAGGATGTGGAGGATATCGGAATGGTTTTCGGCTGCCGGCGGGGGAAATCTCGGAAAACAGAAAACACTGATAAAGACTTGGGCCGGATGCCTCTGCCAACTCTGTCAAACCCCGTTATTGGCTGGGCGATTCTACAGAACCTTGATGGCTTATGATCGGGCCTAATCTTCCCTCAGCAAACCGCCTGCACATGCTTACGGTGCACTTTCCGTGCAGACGCTGCTCCAGTTTTGTTCCCTCTGGCATGGCTGGGGCATGACACATCATTGTAATCACACTGCCGGCATTCAGCGCAGCCAAACGCCAATGGCATAAACCCGATATCTCTCCTATTCTAAACCTGAATGTACACAATACGTGACAACTGATACATTGCAACTGAGCTCTCTTTAAAGGGAAATAAAATATTTAATGTTAGCAGCCAAAATAGATGTAGAAGAAAACAACAATTTCATTTTATACATACAACAGTGCACTGGTTTTCAACTGAAATCTGAATGATTGCGATGCAATCATACCTGTAATAATTTTTACTCTAATTAAAATTTGATTCAAAAATAGTTAATGCTACTGAGCAGCACTAGAGATACAAAGTTCTACAAGATCCCTGACTGGTCACTCCCATATGAAATTCAGGCCAGCCTTTTAATTAGGTATGAGAATGATGATCCAGGAAACAGAAGTACCCAGAGTTACAGTAAAAACAGATTAATGTTTTTTTTCCCCATGGATGATTTGTGGGTCAGTTACCTGCTGATATTGGAAGGAGATGTGAAACTCATGGAGTATTTCCTCTGGCCATGCAGTATTTCCCCATCACCCCTGCCAGTACTTACAATTAATCAGTATCTTTGTACAAGCTCAAGTGGAGCGAATGCAGCAGCAAATCTGTGACACTGTGAGAGTTAAGTCTTCAGACGGAATGGATATAATATTGAGTTTTCAATGCCAGGCTTGTTGTCCCACAACTAAGGGTAAATTTAAGTTTTGCTACATTTAGGTTTTAGAGGGTAGTTATGTAAGTTAAATGCACTAACATGCTTGGTTATAAAGTCTTATATCCTGACAGATACGCCGGTAAACATAATCACACGTACTTTTGCTTTACCACTGGCATTGTTTTTACATTGTTGTTTTTCTGTTTTAACCAGTCTTCAGATACTTTTTTCAAAGTGCACTTCACCGAACACGTTTTGTTATGGCAGTCGATCCTCCCATTTGGGGCTGTCATGAGGCGATCTTTCCCTGAGTGTGTGGCTTTGAAAGGCCGTTTGGGCTGCCAGAGAGGCCCGCTTCCCTGTCCTCCAGATGTGGAAGCTGCTTCCTGGGTCGACAGCTCACATGGGCCACGCTTGAAGGACGGGAAGTACAAAAATCGGCGGACCGGGCTTCCCGTGTGAGGGCCTGGTCTGCCCAGGTGTCTCGGGCTCGGTCCAGCCACACTTCATCTTCGCTGAGGAAGTTTAAAGGGATGTGAGTGTCTGTCATAACTCTGTCTGCTCCAATAAAAACCTCTCCCCCGACTCCACATGACAGACGGAGGGCCCGTCTTTTTACGATCTTCGGGATCGGATGCCCGACAGGTGTGGAGCTGCCATCGTGATGTTTGTTATGCCGGGAGGGCAAGGTCCATCTGGAAACTGCACCGGCTTCTGGAGCGAGCACCCGCCCGGCCCAGCCCGCAGACAAAGTGAGGTCATCCGCCAAAGCATTCGCCCCGAAAAACATTCCACCGCCGTGAGGTTGCATCTTCCGTCGGAGGAGTACACCCCTTCTTCTTTTCGGGAGCTCTGCCGGCACCCGGGGGCCCGGGCCACATGTCATGAGTAATCTGTTTACGGATTGGGTGTCATGTCCCACTGACCCCCGAATAAACCCTGTCGTTATTGGGTGATCAAAGCGCTGACATCACCTTGGACGGGACAGCTGTTTGTTTTCACGGGGAGTCTGGCCCTGGCGAGATGACTGAAAACAGACTTCCGAATCAGTCAGCCTCAACATCTGCGGCAGGGCTATGATGTCAAGTTGTGTGCCTAAATACCATTATGCGCAAGATTAGCACATAAACAATCTGTGTCGGGGGGCTGGGGGTCTGGGGAAGGGGGGGAGTGGGTGGTAGACTCCAGTCATTAGCTGCCATTCATTACGCACATCCATTCACGCCAGTGTTGCCAGCCAGCTGTACTGAAGGGGGCCACGTGGAGTCCATTTTACATACGCTTGCCACCTCACGATGGAGTCCGACCGCTGAGATTTTAATGTCCATTTCAGTCAATGAAATGTTTCATTTTTTTTTTCAATGAGGAGCAATTATGACATGCCTTTGCACAATGTGGTGGTTTTATTCTATTCTTTGACTGCCAAAGTTAGTACCTGATTGTCAAACAAATCCTCCGTAAGAATAGATGCTGCTGGGGTAATGAGGAACGATATAAAGTATGTGATTTCCTGTGCGAGAAGAGAGAGAGAGAGAGAAAAGAAAAACCACTGGCTGTGACTAACTGGACAGGGGGGAGAGCAGGTCTGATTTAAGAAAAATCAAACAAAATAGATATGTGAAAAACCCTGCAAATTTTCTCTCTGTGGCCATTGAGAAAATGGGGGTGTTTCCTGCAGCATGTCTCCTACACTATGTGGATATTGTTCAACTGTTTCCAGTAAATGGTGAAAAGGAGCTGCTTTGAGCTGCTTTTAAACCCTGGCCTTGCTGAGATGAAGGGCTTATGTCCGTAGTGAGAAACATTGGCTTTCAGTAACGCACCGCGCTTACAATAGTGCCTCCTCATCTATCGCTTTTTCACAATTCCACATTTGGACTTGATATAATGTTATGTTCTTTTCCTTGTTGCAGTCACAACATATTCAGAGGCCAAGTTGGACGGCGGAGTGCAGACTGGCGAGAGGGAAGCCATAAACAAGCCTTTAAACTGGACAGGACAGACAGACCAAAGGAGAGAGTATCCAAAACAGATAGCGAAACCTTGGGGTCGGCAGAGCTGAAGCAGCTGAGAGTGCCTTGGAATACAGCATAACCAATGAGGAAATCCATCATGGCCAAAGACCCGCCTATAACGCGGATCCCAGACTCGAGGTCAAGTGCAGTCAAACACAAAGAGCAAATCATTTCATCCTATTAAAGTGGGATCTATGAGGAAGGGCTGTCAGATTAACAGTAAGTGTGCTGTGAACTACACATGACTTACAAAGAAACCCGACTGACTGACTGCCACGTCCCTGTGATGTGCGTTTAATAGTTATGGTTTGTAATGAGGCAGTGGAGCTACACACTCTTCTGTAAATCATGGACTTGTTTGGACCAATCAAAAATGCTCTTCTATCCACTGCCATTGTGGTTATAAGTTGAAGTCACTGATTACACATTTTTGGTTCAGTGAAACCTGAAGGTCCTGTCACTAGTCTAAAATCCAGAAGAGGCATTCGGAAAAGCTGGATCACAAACGACCAAAACAAATCATTTTCTACATGAGCCACCAAGTTAAGACAGATAGCTCTGAAAAACAAGTAAAGTAATAAATTTGATCAAATGGTTCACATAGACTGAGGAGTTTTCCACAGATCAAACCAACTGATATCTATAACATGCTTTTTTAAAAAGTTTTGATTTAGCTAAATCCAGAATTCAAATACCTATGTGTGTGCGAGTGTGTGTATGTGTAGCCATGCTAGTGATAAGAATGTAGTGAGAAAATACAAATTCATGAATAATATCCAAAAATTAGATTGCTAAGAAATTCAGTCCAAGTAAAAATTAATATTGACCAGAATACTCCACCCATGCAAACATGTTCACTTCTGAACAAACATTGTGGTCCAGATCAGTCCGTTTGCATTCTGTGCCAGGGATCTCTGTTCTTAGTGTTCTTAGAGCAGGGCCGGGCAGCGGTATGGCGATCAGAAAAAGCAATCAGGGCTCCCGGCTGGAGTTCGCCCCACGCTGAAGGCAAGGGGAGGACAACCAGTAAAGGAAGCAGCCCCTACCATAGCATTTTCCCGGGGTCCGCTCTCTCATCTGAAGGTTATTTAACGTATGAAATGTCTGATTCCATTTGACAGGCAATTGAACGCTTAAATCAGTACCACATCTCCCTCGTGCCCTTCCATATTTCCCTTCCCCCGGTTTTTAAGGTGGTCTGAGACATTTACGGCCCACGCCAAGTTCTTCCCTCCCATGTGCAGTACATAACAATGGGCTGAACGAACGCACGCTGCTTTGTACCCTGAAAAAAAACTAAATCAAAGGCGTTTGGTTCTGTGAGGCCGCTGACATCCCTGGTCTCGTTATTGAGAGCCTGGGTCACAGACGGAGCCAAACGCCTGACCGGGAGGACCCTCCGAATTTATACCGGAGATGTGAACCCCTCTGGTCCCCTGACCCAAGCTGCAGGCATGAAGAGCTGGAACCCCAGGGACTCACACCTGTAGACAGGTGAGATATGGGCTGGAATGCAGTGGGCTGAGGCCACGCACATGGAGATGGGATGTGGAACACACTGCCGCCTTGAAAACGCCCGGGACGGCACCAGCTGTGCCTGCCTCATTCCGTTTCATAAGCGCTCAACTCCTTCCATGCAGCCAGTGGGGGAGCTTCTGCCCCCTGGTGGCAGGTCTACCTTTTCTCATGCACCACCATAGCATACAAGTGCATTGACAATACAGAGAAGAGTATCACACAGATGAATATTGAAAACAGGTCAATGTCTGAATGGATACACTTGAAGGCCATGCTGAAGGCTTGGAAAATTGCAGTTCATTACTGAGAAAGGTTGCTGAATGAAATGGACCCCTGTATCATCCTGAAGTGAGCAGCAGATGGAAAATGACTGGAGCTGTGATGATGAGATGTCAGTGTGAGCTGTCCACAGTCCCATGATGGGTGGAGCTAAACTCAGCTGTCAATCACTCACTTGAAACGCAGTAATTGGTTCAAATTAGAGTGCCACTGGTTGGTTACAGGAGCTCTGCCCTTTTTTTTCCTGACATCACTTCTATCACGCGCTGAGCAACTTAGTCATTTGCTCTTGAGAAAATTTCATTTGATTGGACCATCAAAATTATCAATTGACAGTGAGTAGTAGCCCCACCCACTATGGGCTTCATGAAGCCTCACTCTTCAATTACAACTTTACATTCTTTAAGTTACTGGTGCAAATCAATGGCTTTACTTTTAGTAATCGCACTAGCTCGTTTATAGCTTTTTATAAAAAACATATTGATAAAGTGCAGTGCTTTTATAAAGTTTATTTTGAGAGGGTAGCAACGAAGATGTGTCTAAACAAGGCAAACAAACAAAATGAGTCTCTAAAGTACTGAGTTGCAGCGTGTATATTACAAGAGATTTGAAGTGCCTTCACAATGCCAAAAGCACATTTATTTCATATGTATGTTGTCTCCAAGGCATAATGGTTGGAGACAGCACAGATCTGTTTTATGGGGTATTACAAAATCAGAGACATCTTTTGGAAAAGGCGTGTTTTTTGAAAAACACACTTGATTCTCGCTGCTCTTGAGCCCCATCTAGTGGTTGCAAGTCTGATCCCTGACAATAATCAAAGAGAATGAGGAGGCAGGTAACCCTCACTGTGTTTCAGCTGCCTATACACTGTATGCTAGGGGGCTGGTTTTATTTCTGAAATGGAGGCAAAGAGACAGAAGATCCCTCCCCTCCCCATGCACCCAGTGTGTGGGCTTGTGTACTGTGATTCTGTGCTCCACAGCTCTGGGTGATGTCTCCCCTTCAGAAACACGGTCACCCCCGGTATGTGGCCCACATGCAGCATCTGAAGCAGGCTGAGACTCTTCTTCCCCCTCCCCTGTGAATCAGGCTTTCCCCTCTGTGAGCTGAGAGCAAGAGGGGGGTTTCCCTACACAAGGTTTATGGCAGAGATTAGCTGCGTCAGAAAGCAGCACAGGCCAAGCTTGTATCAGAGCGCAGAGCAAGATTTAAACACCGACCGAGATCTGGCAGTTTCTAGCACCATCCTTGCCTTAACGGGTTCCAAGGAGCACTCAGCTCACACATTCACACATACTGAATTTGAAATGCCATCTACACAACGATGGAAGCTTCCCCGGAAAATTCTCCCAAAGGCAAACATTCGGTTTGCCATGTGAGGACGGGATACTGGTGTGCATACGGTGCAGGGTCGTATTTGTAGGTCAACTGCATATACGGGCATGTAAGATGAATTCACTTCAAACTTGAATGGCGGTCAATTCTATTAATTTTCCACATCCATCAGTACACTGACTGCATGTTAGGAGGAATGGAGGACTGGTGAGAGCACTTTGATATATGGGCAGGAGCATATCCAATATGCTTTTAATATACCTCATAGGGAATAGACGAGGAGGTGATTGATGTGAGCAATCTCTACAATGGAGGTGCATTCATTTTTAATTATTGCGCAAATTACAATCAAATTGCTCTTCAGAAGTGGTGTGAACTTCCCTTTCCTTCAGTGACCTGTTTTGAAAGTATGGGGGAGGGGTTGGGGAAAGTTGAGCTTACCTGTCTCCACCTTGGAGTGGTCCGTCCTCTCCGTCACCTTCTCCTGGCTGATGAGGTAATCGACGATCCGCACTCCGATTGGTGGCTCGGTGTGGTTCCATTCCATGATGACCAATGAGCTGCTGGGCTCGTACGTGTGCGAGAGCTTCAGGCTGGATGGGGGAAGAGCGGAGGTGGAGGTGTTAACTCGCCACCTGGCTCCACGGGCACGGTTTGCCAACGTGAGAAAGGCAGCTTTCAAAAAAAAACTGCTCAAACTCCTACCGTGTGGCGCTTCACTCATGAGCAAAGTCTGGAAAGTGATGGAAGAAATCTGTGACAGGAGCACCGGGAAAAAAATAAAAAAATAAAAAATAAAATCCAAACACCTCTCAGAGTACGGTGAGGAAAACGACATCCGCTATGTGTCAGCCAAGCGACAGGGAGGAGATGACACTGAGGAGCAGATGCAGTGAACGTCTGCAAGGTGTTTAAGGCTGATAAATCTTTGAGGGTTTGTCCTTTCATCACAGAGTAGGCCGAATGTATGTAGGTTTCCATGCAACTATGCAAGTCAGGTTCCAACAATGTGATGGAAATGTGGCAGTGTATGTTCTCTCCTACATGAGGGTGACATTTAAAGAGACACAAAAATAAGGATTTTAAGCCACTGCAGTTCATTCTCATTTGATGAAAATGCATACATAATTTACTTATCTACTGCAGTGAATGGCTTTTCTTTTTCTTTTCTTAAAATCCACAGAGTTTATAAAATCTCTTGGCAGGTTAATTCATTACGGTGGCTGTTGTCCAAACAGTGAATTTTGGCACTTACTGATTCTCATAGCCATGGTGTAAGAGGTGTCCATATTCAATGGTTTTGATATTTTTAATGTTGATTTTAATATTAAAATTGTTTTTATCTTTATTACCACTCATGCAAAATGGCATGCTCCCTATTGATAACAGAAGTTTGAGCTGAAGTCTCTACTGAAGTCTATCGTGAAGTCTCTATGCTAAAATTTGCACATGTTGATCATTGAAAAGTTCCACATAGCACGACTCGATAAAAACAACAGTAACTCCCTACATGTACGAGGCCTGTCTAATCAGACTGAACTAATATCTTCATTTTTTATAAAATAAAATGACACAATACATCATATTAACATACAAGGTGTGGCTATTAAATAATGAGACTATGCTTATGTTAGTTGAACCACAGTGCGCATGCGTAAACCACGTGGTATACATTGACCAATGGGCAAGCATAAACAACCCCTGAAAGTTTCAATGCGCTCATGTCTTCAGTTCACTGTTACGCATCGCTTAAAGAAGACATATTTTTCTTGAGCATTAGTCTCATTATTTAATAGGCACACCTCATACAAATACTCGGGTTATTAAAAATGGTTATTATCAGTAAAACAAATGAAAAGATGGCGGCAACAGCTCAATAAACATATGGAAACTAAGTGTGGCATGCAAATGGCTCAAAACATAATGAACCATTGGGAATATAGACATAAAGCTTGGTGTTAATGTAAGGCACAGATTGCCCACTAAATGATTTTGCACCAGCATTAGCCTGTAGCATGGCTTCACGTGCTCACAGGAACAGCTGCAGGGGCATGGGGGACTGAAGAGGAAATGGATTACTCTCCCAGGAATTAAGATGAGAGCGGAAAACCATACTGAAAAATTATCAACAGCACACGTCAATACTGTGACACTTGCAGTTGGGGCAAATTATTAATCACTTTTTTTCCCCAGTACAGCACACTGGGAGAAATGCTCGCGTCTCGTGTCGGGAATTCAGCATTTTAAACTCTCGATACATATGTAACATTGGATGTTTTAATGGGCTTTCGAAAATGTGAAAATCTGACAAAAACAATCGCATTCCATCGATAAACGTGACTTGTTACTGCAAACAATGTGGGGTCGGACTGTAAACTCATAGACCTAAAACTCAAGCTGAGAGGCAGAACGCAGCGATTTAGGGCTTCAATGTGGTTGCAGTCGGCACAAAGCTAACGAGCAATTTTCCGAGACCATTGTACAAAGCATGCAATTATGCAGTCACTCCAAAGAAACGCTGTATTTTTGCAGTCAGTGGCGAACATCACAGAACACAATGGACATGGGCATGGCTTCTAGTCCACATCAAAAGAAAACATGCATAGTGCATCCTGGGAATAATTATACAAAAATACAATTATGTCAAAACATGAAATACAGATACACAATGTGAGAAACTATGGTTTCTCTGTGTAATAAGAGTAAAAGCTGGTGAACATCAGTGGTGCTCTGTAGGGGTGTACAGCAGGTACTGCTAACTAATGGTTTGAGATTAACCTTACAGTCTATAGGAAGGTTTTTACATGATTTATAATCACCTATAGGGGTAACTTAATTAAAAAAAAAATCTGTTATAATACCGCTTGTTAACATGTTATTAAAGAGGAATTTTACATCTTCACAGGAGTTTACGAACCAAATGCCATTGGTTATTTGGGCACTGGTCTCACTGCAAACTGTCGACATTACATTTTGTTGAGAAAATGACAGTTTTTAATTTCTTTAGCGCTTTCCGTTGACTGGCTTGCAGGGCAGCCAATGCCCATCTCCTCTCCGCTTTTGTGTGAAAACAATATTCACAAAATTGAGACACTAAATGATTTTGCAAAAATTTTGTTCACCAGTGCCCCCTCCCCCTAAAAGAGATTGTGATTCAATTAAATGTCTTTCAAGGGACCAACACCGTCCCCCCCCCCCCCCCACTGTCACGCGAAATGGGTGTTATTATCGCCAAACAGAGTGTTTTTACAGCCAGTCATTATGTATCTGCAAGGATATGAAAAAAGGCAGCTCATGAGTCACAGGGCTATCGGAGTACTGATTCAGCACATCCTGTGCGAGGCGGCCCGCAGCTCCCACGTGCCGTACACCGCCATCGAAACACACGCGCGGGCCGTCGTTTGTCTGCATCAGACGCAATCTATAATACATCAGAACATTAACTTATGGTCGGAAGGCCCATTACGTGTAAATGCAGTTTCCCCAATCGTGCTTTATCAGACTGTTCCTCGATCAAGCTGGAGACGAACCGCTCTGCCGTTGTGGAATTGAAGTGATCAGTATTGCATTAATGTATTATGACAGCAGACTTCAGCAAATGCCAATTGGTATGAGGATGAATGATGGCAGAATTTCAGACTGTGCTATATAGCATTGATTTCTTTGCTGACCCCTCTCCCTTCAGCCTCTCTGTTTGTAATTACATGCAGGTAGGCAAAGTGGCTTTCCGACATGACCACAGAAATCGCACTGCTGTCACACGACTGTCCTCCCCATAAATAGGACTGCACATGACTGATTCCTGGACAGATATCATGTTTTTATGGAGATTTATGGAACAGAGGCCAGCAGTAGATACTGTACTGGCACCCTGCCTGTGTTTCTTTAAAGGAAAATTCATGCAAAGTAATAATAAAAGAAAACCAATAACAAAGAACAAAGCTGTGTTTTTTATTCACCTGCATCTTATTTCATTTGCCAAAATTGTTTTTTAGCATTCAGCATTCGATTTAAAATTGTCAAAACATCATCAGAAAATAGGATCACTTCAATAAGTGACCCATCACTTGTACTTTAATAAATAAAATAAATAAAATATAAGAATTTCAATTTCATTTTTTGGAGATGTCTGCCTCACTTTGCCAGAGACAGTGACAAGTGGCACTGTCAAACTTTCAGCGATGTCATACATAACAAATTGTTTTTCATGTTGGCTTACTTAGTAACGGGGAAAACAAAAAAAAAAAACAAGAAACAATACTGTTTTCAGAATTTAAGAAGAATTCTGTGTAACTGAATGTGTGTGAATACCTACATGGGACTGGGGCTGGGACTTTGAGCTGGAGGTTGGAGCTGGCTTTAGATAGAGGTTAGGGCTGGGGCTGGGGATGGAGGTTGGGGCAGGGGCTGGAGGCTGGGACTAGGCTGGGGCTGGGGGGAGCTGGAGGTTGGGGCTGGGGCTGGGGCTGGGGCTGGAGGTTGGGGCTGGAGGTTTGGGCTGGGGATGGAGGTTGGGGGGCTGGAGGGGGATGGAGGTTGGGGCAGGGGATGGAGGCTGGGACTAGGGCTGGGGCTAGGGGCTAGGAGCTGGAGGTTGGGGCTGGAGCTGGAGGTTGGGGCTGGGGCTGGGGAGGTTTTGGGCTGGGGATGGAGGTTGGGGCTAGGGGCTGGAGGTTGGGCTGGGGCTGGGGGGACTAGGGCTGGGGCTAGGGGCTGGGAGCTGGAGGTTGGGGCTAGGAGCTGGAGGTTGGGGCTGGGGCTGGGGCTGGGGGATGGAGGTGGGGCTGGAGGTTTGGGCTGGGGATGGAGGTTGGGGCTAGGGGCTGGAGGTTTGGGCTGGGGATGGAGGTTGGGGCAGGGGATGGAGGTTGGGACTAGCTGGGGATGGAGGTTGGGGCTAGGGGCTGGGGCTGGGGCTGGGGATGGAGGTTGGCCCTGGGGTTGGGGCAGGGGATGGAGGTTGGGGCTGGGGATAGGCCCTGGCCTGGAGGTTGGCCCTGGGGTTGGGGCTAGCGCCTTGGCCCTGGCCTATGGCCAGGGCTGGGGTTGGTAGAGAGGGCCGAGGGGAACACAGGCGCGACGTGCATTTGAATACCTACACAGGCTGGGGGAGCGGGGCGCAGGTGGGCAGGCCGTCTGTCCCAAAGGCGTTGGAGTCGCAGCGGCACCAGTCGTCGATGACGTCACCTTTCCCCGAACACCACAGCATGCTCTTCATGGCCTCCTGAAGAGCCTGGAGTGTAGGAGAACGAGGTGACTGTCCGAGCGTGGGTGGGTGTGGGTGTGGGTGGCGCCGCTGCCAGCCTCTGTCCTACGGCCCAGCTGGCATCCGTTTGCTCCGCCGTGCCAACTAATCATTAAGTGTGAATCTGCATGACAACTGTTAGCGGAGCTTTAGCGTTCAGCAGGCAAACGATGATTTTAAACCAGTCTGCCTCTCTAAATGAACGATGTGGGCTTCAGCCAAATCGCTACAGCGGGATTTCTTTCTCTCCTTACACACGTCACGTATTTTAAAAATATGTGTCCATGAAAAAAGCATAAATGAGCTGAACTAATAAAACATCATACTGTATCTATCTACTCTTTTTATATCTACAAATTTATTTCCTGAGCTACCTCTCCCTGTTTACTCTGCACTTCGACACAGTTGGCATCCTCCAGATAAACCTTTTTCCATTACATTTTTCCACTTTCTCTGGCCTTCACTAGATATTTGCCTGTGGCCATTCAACCCTGGTAGGTCTCATTTCCTTTTCTGCTCTCTCTGCTGGACAGGACATTTTGTGTGTGTGTGTGTGTGTGTGTGTGTGTGTGTGTGTGTGTGCAAACTCTGGGGTCCTAATGAAAATGAGGCCCATATGACTGTCTCACCATCTGTTCCATTTTAGGGCCCGACCCCGCGGTTACACAGAGGTGGCGGGCACACGGGTGGCAGCTCCCTGGGGGCGGGGCCTCACCTGGTAGGTCTCGTTGTTGGACACCAGCTCGTACAGCGGGGCGGCCTTGGTGATCTGCAGCAGGATGGGCTCGGCCTGGCGGGCGGGGGCGGGGCCAGGGCTCATGTGACACAGGTGGCAGGAGGACGGGCACTGCCCCTGGCTGCTGCACTCCATCCGCACACCCGCCGCCATGCGCTTGGCACCCGAGTCCAGAAGGCTGGCGATGTACGCCGGGTACGTCAGCGTCCGCGGCTCCTTCTCCCGCTCCTCCGATTCGTCCGACGGGGAGTTCCCTGAGGGGCGGGGAGACACAGGACATCAGCTTACCGCGGAGACCTATCAATCTATCGACCTGTCAATCGGTATTCTTTGATCCACGACTCAGTTTAACACCGAGTGTGAAATCGGATCAAGACCCAGCATGAAAACCCAGCACAAAAACGTATATATTTCATTGCATGTATCAGCAGCTCTTGTGCGGACCTGTTTACAGCAGCACACGCTAAAGGTGAGGGAGAGGGCAGAGTTATTAGTTATTAGTGTCAGCTCCGGCAGTAGCGGCCATCATTACAAAAACTCAGCAGCCGCGTAGAAAAAATAAATAAATAAGAGAACCGTAAGGGACATGACTAAGTGAAAGCACAGCGGTCCCTTAGCACTAATGTAAGGACAGATAAAGCTCTTCACCTTGCATGCTGACATTGCCACACAAGTGTAATGGGCTGCTGGTCCCACGCGCTTTGCACAGAGATCTGCTCAAACACTCAGGATGTGTGTCATCGCAAGTGTCAGCACAGTGTCAGACTTCTGCTAATGCTAACATTTAACCAACAATGTGCAGTCTGCCTTCTGCTAATGCTAACGTTTAACCAACAATGTGCAGTCTGCCTTCTGCTAATGCTAACGTTTAACCAACAATGTGCAGTCATTAGCCTACTCTTTGTGATGTTATACAAGAGTAATTACTGCCATGCTCAGTTGTGTGTATGCATGTATATGGTAACATATTAAATAGTTTCAGTCTACCACTTAAATGGATGTAAACTGAACACTCAAGGTGAAACAAAAAAAAAAAAAACATCAAAAACAGCAATTTGACAGCATCTCCCCAAGGACTCCCTCAGCATTTTCTCTCATGTTCTCTTGGCCTAGCAAACAAAAAAGATGTTTTTTCCCAAGTGCGTCTTTCCTATACAAAAAAAAAGAAAAAAATCACATCTTCAAAGATTCTGGTTACTTTAAATGCAAGAAGCCAGTTTCTAAAGCTCCGCAGCTTTGGCCATTTTGAAGGGAAAAAAAAGAGTGTTTAGATTACCATTAGTGTGTACTGCTGACTCGCCTGCATCCACAGGCAATTTGAAAGCTCAACATGGGCAGTCAGGGAATTCCCTCTGCCGAATTCTGCTTTAATGAAATAAGACAAGACTTTATGGGCCCATGGAGGCGCGGAGACATAAAGCGGCCTACACTCCCATTTTAGACCGCGCTCAGGAGAATGGGGGTGGGGGGGGATATATAAAGGCACAGCTTTCTCAGTGATGAATAAACACACTCCCAAACAAAGGACGGGAGCGAGGACAGGTGGCTCAGTGAGTGGAGTGTGAGGTAGGAGGCGCGGTTCTGCCCCCTATAGTGTGACTGGGCTGACCCATGGAGCCAGCGCCAAAGTCCTTTCACCAAAACTGCATGGAAATCAAATCGGTTTTCTTGGACCTTGGGGGAGATGATTTTGAGCATTTTTTTTTTTTTTACCTTTACTCAACCAGGTGGGCCAGTTCTCAACTGCATTAATGACCAACTGAATGAGAATGGGGAGGACATACAACATAAGTGTAGCCAATCAGACACAAGGGACTGATTTCATGACCAGATACAAAGAGTCAGTTGTTTAAACCTGTCAGTTGTCCTTTAAACCCATTTCCATGTCTTGGACATTTTGATAACGACAGGAGGTGAGAATAGCTACTCTTAAATGGTGGGCCATTAACTGACAGAAATGAACTTTGACATGGTTCTTTGAGAGCTGAAATGTACATCCTGCTAAAAGCCTGTCCTCTAACTGAAGTTTCAAAGGACTGTTTTGATCACTACAGCAGACTCCCCCATTGTCTACCCATTGCCAAGAGACCAATAATATGGACCTATCGTCACTTTACATATGTCAATATATAAGTTCATTTTGCATATGTCGATACGCAACGATTTCAATATTTGGTTTGTTTGCTCAAAGAGGAAAACCATATGCAATAGATTTCAAGTTCAATAGCGCTCACATCCGTTTACTCAGATGCATTCGGCTGAACATGGAGTGTGGGGTTCGGTCTGATTGGGGCGGGGCAGGGTCGGACTGCGCCAGTCACGGGAGCAGCATGAGTGATGAGCTTGGGGTAATTATGGGATGTTAACGGCAGGTGAACAGCTGGCCGGACTCGTCGCCAGCGCCTCCCAGAACCTCAGCGGCTCTACTGGGCTCCAGCCAGGGTATTTCTGGACCTGCTGGATGCTGGAGCGAGGATGCAGACCGCGCATCCTAACCCGCCCCAGCGCTGTTTCAGGACCTGCCGTACTATGATGAAAAAAAGTGGTAAAAAAGGATGAAACTAGGTTACTACTATTTTCCAGGCTGCGATTCTTGTCAAGTATTTTATTTTTTTTTTAAAAAAAGAGATGCAATCTATTAAATATTATTTTTTCATAAATGTATGTATTCACTTTGAGTGAAAGTGGCAAATGTAATCCTCATTTTAAAGAAAAACCAGGACACAAATGATAAAAGACCTCTTTTCAAAGCACACTTACGGTACTCATTTTTGCTTTGAAAGGAAAGCACTTCCTTGGAAGAACAAATACACCTTGGACTGGATTTAGAGACAATTCTCAAGATCTCTCCCTCTCTCCTTCCCTCCTTCTCTCTCTCTCTCTCTCTGAGTGCTGCAATCTTTTAATTCTCAAACATACCACAAAAGCTATCACCACTGCACACAGGTATGAGCCCCAGCCATTGCTTGGTACTACTCATTGATACTGATGGATCTTAGACATCCCTGTCTGTAAATTATAGGTATTTTTATAATAACTGTTACTGTCTGCCTGGCACAGCCCACTAAGCTCCTGCTCTCTCCTCTGCTGCAGACGCAGTGACGGCCGTCTACTCCAGGCACACACACGGCCCATCACACTGTCTCTCTCTTTGTTCTATGGGCAAACAGATCTGAAGAGCTGCTTAGATCTTATAATATCTGGATTAGAAGATGTACACGCACATGCATCAATCACATATACACACACATAACCCACACACGCACAACTGCACACACACACACACACACACACACACACACACACACACACACACACACACACACACACAGACAAATGTCAACACTGTCATTAGAGACACCATCATCCCTTCCCTGCGTCCTTACACTTGTAAAGCAGCCAGTGAAATTATCTTTTGTTTTGTACTCTGTGTCTGCAGGAGAAAGCAGAGATCTAGCCATGTAATGCCCTGCTTTTAGCAGCAGCAGTTTTTAAGGAAAAGAACGGTGGGGGAGGGAGAGAGGGAGGGAGGTACGAAGGGTTTGAAATACATTTTTCTTGGGAAGTGTCCCATTTCTGTCGGTTTGTCAATTACCAAACGCTACAGCACTGAAGGCTGCCAGTTTGTCTGACGCAGCCTGGAAAAAGCTACTGCATGTCAGAGAGCCCCTGGTTTCTGATCTGAGCTCAGGCTCCCAGGATCAGCAGTACCTTCTCTTAAACACTAGATGGCACTGACACACTTGTTTCCCTGCTTTGAGCCGGAATGGACGCTCATGCCAAGAATCTGCTTGGAGATATCATTTCTGCAGTCAGCAGATTGACCGTTGAACACTCAACAGCCTTTTAAGCTGGGAAATCATAACGCATCTTTGAAAGCGATCGATCTCCATGTTATTACTTATAATTCTTAGCTGATGAGGTAAAAATCAGGTGCAAATTGCCGAGCGTTACGCGCATACGCGGCTTGCCAATTACACAAGGACACGAAAATACGGGCCGCGGACACGCTCCCGGCAAAGCCGAACCCTTCGGGCCCGCCTGGTTAGTGCTTCTTTTGACGCAGCGCGCGTTTAAGCTCCGGTCACACGCGATGCTGTGATGTGAAAGCTGTGCTGAGCTGATGCATGTAAACGCAGTCGCAGGCAGGGAGGCAGCTCCATGCTACTCTCGGAGCGCTAAAGAAAAGCCGAGCGACAGGCAATCTCGCCGGGCAGATGCTGCTTGTAGTTAATGATTTGCAGTGGCACACCGAGCTGTATCTATACGCCTTTTTCCGGAGCGCAATAAAGACCACATCTTTCAGCCGCACTGTCAGGAGGGGAAATTTAACACACGCTCTTTCCAGTGGCGTTATCTTTTCTCTCCCTGTCGATACTGACAGGGCAAGGGTGGGCGGGGTGTGTGTGTGTGTGTGTGTGTGTGTGTGTGCGTGTGTGTGTATGGGGGGGGAGGTGTTACAGAGTAAAGCAGGTAAATATGCTGACACCTGGCCTAATAAGAGAGGGCGAGGTATTTATTTGCCGGGGCTAGACCTGCACTCCGCTTCCTGTGACGCGGCTGACACGCGCTCTCTCCAATCCTTCGGCATCTGATTTATCCCCGCGCGTTCGTGCCCCGGCTGGCGGTGGGTTTAACTGACAGCTCTTTCTGCCTCTCTAATGGAAGGCCTCGCTGTGGCCCCCATCCCAGGCAGGTGAGAGTGCCTGTGTTTATTTACCACTGATTGGGCCCGGCCCGGAGACTCCAACACCACTGACATCTTGTTTACAGGTGGCAATGAATGTGTGAGCAGCGTACGTACGTGTGTGTGTGTGTGTGTGTCTGCGTCTCTGTGCTCATTCCACCTCCCCTCCGGCTATGTTACCTGTCACCTGAGTAATTAAAGAGGAAAACGACGTGAGGGCAAATGGATACCGGGCAGCAGACTTTAATGGCGGCCCAGGCTTTGGCCTGAGTGGAGGAGCCCAGGTCAGGAATCCAGATGGTTGTTTGGGGGCTTTAGCTGCAAACAAGCTGTTTAACCTGCGCGGCTTGAGGAGCAAACCCCAGATGGGCAATTGGATTACGGGGTTTGTGTAGATTGCTGTAACTTGCCCTGCATATGCATTGTGGGTAATGGAGTGCGGTAAGGGCAACCCACATCCCACTTTTACAACCCACATCCTCGCTATCCTTCAATGAAGAAAAGTCAGGACGGCGTATGCCACTGTGTGTTCATTAATCAGAATAGAAGAGGCCACATCACATTCTTACAGGAATGTTTTTGGCATTTAAATTCATTGGAGCCTCCTACACAAATATATTAATATATTTGCATTATACTACCCTGTCATTCACATGCAGTGCGAAGCCAAGGTAACATTCAGCATGGTAACTCAAAAGCCTCCAAGATTTTTAAATTTTATTTTCAAACAATCACAGAAACAGCGTGTTTGAAGATTGCCTCCCTTTACATGTACATCTGACCAGCATCTGTTTCCCCTCTCATCGCCATGGTGAATGAAAGCTGCAGTAGGGCCCCATGGCAACAGCACTCTAATCGGAATGTTTGCACTCCAGTACCAGCATCCCAGGGAGCCGTACAGGCATGCACAGCGGGTCATCCAGCCAATCAGCAGCTGTCCGAGACCTCAGCTGTCCCACCTGGGATGTAAAGCGCGCAGGCGGAGACACATTGCGCCAGCTGCGCACTGACTCTGCCGCACCGTCGCTTAAACACACCGCGGCCGCGTGAGCCCGCCTCCAAGCGGAGAGCGCCGGTAAAAGAGCTTCTCGCTTCACTGTGCCTTAAAGCCGAGGCCATTACCCACCCCCACGTGTCCGCACACCAGCCCATTCCGATCTGCCGCCTCCGCTATCAACTCCACCGTATTCTGCTGTTTGTCCCAACCTGAGCCATGACGGGTACCGTTTCCTGGACCTATATATCTCAGGCAGGAGCTACATCCAACTGTGGCTTCCCAGTTAAAGGGCAGGTGTTTGATCCACGAGGGGCGATGAATCAGTCTTCTGGAGCAGAACAGCACACCGTAAATTAGGAGTGAATTTCGGATGATGCTAAACGAAAGCCCCTGGATTCAAATGACAAAGCTTGTGTCACTGCATGCGAGGAACACCAAGCTGTTCCCATATTTTAGCATACTTTTTTTTTGGTTTGTTTTTTCAACATTTGCTCTGTATCTTCCAACTTATTCCCAGTCCCATGTTGTTTCCATAGTGGTGCGATTTAGCTAGGGGCGCTTTAGCGTGCTCACGGACATTTGGACCGGCCTCATCCATAAGTATGTCGGGAACACGAGTCTGGGAGCCACTTTGGTTTACAATCAAGGCATGATCTGAAAAGCATCATCAGGGTGGGTGGTGGTATGGCATTCAGTTTGTGGCAACACGTTTGGGGGAAAATGTGGCGCGCACTGTGTTCCACACCGACCGTTGCCTGGAAATGAACACACAGCACATGGAGGTCTTGGGCCTCCACAGAGGTGGGAAGATTAATTGTGAGGTGGAAATCCGTGAGGGGGCCGTCTGTCCCGACCTCCAAAATGAATAATAGGGGCCAAGCGGAGACCGCTACGCCGGGGCCCTGTCTGCGGTTACCTCTCCATCCAGCAGAAGGCGAGGGCGCCCCAAATCAGCCAGCCGAGCACCCGACCTCCATCTACACGGCAGCCCCCCGACACACATTCCGCTCCTGCTCACGCCCTCCTCCACAAACCTTGGCAGCACTGTCGTCTGGTTACACGCTCGATAGGCCCTCTTTTTATGGATATGACCCCAACATCATTTCTCCCAGCATGTAGATGAGATGGAAAAAAAAAAAAAAAAAAAAAGAAAACGAGCGGTCCGTACAGTGAACCGAGAGGCACTGGGCTTTGAGGAGGACCTGGGAGGTGGGCTTCAACTGAGGACAATTAAGGAATCCAGGCAGATTAAATATGATCCACCCGCCTTCCCTGCACACCTTGTTTCGAGCGTAGCTGAGGCAGTCGGTGGTGTCGGTTCTGTGGGGGGTGAATCAATGGGAAGGAAATATCCGTAATTAAGATGATAAAATGCGTCCCCTTAATTACCATCTGACATCTGAGCAGCTCATTAAGCTGGGCGGGAGTTAAAAAGGCAATTAATATCTATCAGTGCAAACTGATAGGACACAAAATTAACTGTCAACGCTTCAGCGGCGAGCCCGGATCCCCATCCGCGGTGGACCAGCCGCCCGTCCTGGGAATCTGGCCAATCACGGCTTGTGGGCGGATTTCGCGAAAGCTGTAGCTCTCTGTGACTAGCGGACCAGAAAAGGGATTACAGGAGGTCTGTAATTGGCCGTTTACTTAAAATTCAGCTGTCTCTGCCGTGTGCGTGTTTTCATGGCAGTTGCTATTAAAAAAGCTAAATACAGACAGCCATTTTAGCTTTGTTTATTTTCTGCAGTCCAAATTGACTACTGGTGGCGGGGTGTGTGACCCCAAAATGAGATCATAATAATTCATTCACAAATGTTACTGAGAAGGGTAAACCTGAGATTTTGTAAAGAAAAGTATTTAGATGTAAAGACATTTTCTGTCTATTTATATTGTGAGTTAAGTTGATAATTCGGATCTCAGCGAAGCCACTATCTACGACTTCAACATGAACAAAACCTCTAGAAGTGACAGAACAATCCTTGGTAATTCTTCTTCCTGTTATGTTTTCATTGTGGATTGTGTATCGGAAGAGAGTAGGTTGGAAATACAACAGATAATTTCCAAAGCTTAATAAATAAGGTTTATATATGACACTCAGAAAACGTACAGGAAACGAAACTGTCATACTGCTGTCCATTTTCCAGATGAAGGTGAGCGACACCATTTTCAGAAAACAGGCTTTTGAACACTGAATATTATCTATGGCTTTAAAGCCATCAAAGTCAATTAGATCGTTTGCAATTTCCGTTCCGCCGGACGGATTAGTGGAATACAACTGCTGTTTCAATTGTGCCAGTCTCTCCAACGCCTATAGCAAGAGCACAGATACGTCCATTTTTTTGAAAATTGCTAATAAGGTGACGGCAAATAACAATTCAGATGGGAAGTTCCCGAGATGGATTTACACGCTCACCCAGCGGTATCCACTTACATCTGTCAATCTACACACCGGCACTATATGAATCTCATCAATCAGGCTATATCAACGAAACAGCGCGAACAAACATCGCTGTCTTAACTAATTTGCTCGTTTAAGAAACAAAAGGCCCACTGAGATTCGGAGAGAACCTGCAAAAAAAAAAGAAAAAGAGCGGTCCGTACAGTGAACCGAGAGGCACTGGGCTTTGAGGAGGACCTGGGAGGTGGGCTTCAACTGAGGACAATTAAGGAATCCAGGCAGATTAATATGATCCACCCGCCTTCCCTGCACACCTTGTTTCGAGCGTAGCTGAGGCAGTCGGTGTGTCGGTTCTGTGGGGGTGAATCAATGGGAAGGAAATATCCGTAATTAAGATGATAAAATGCGTCCCCTTAATTACCATCTGACATCTGAGCAGCTCATTAAGCTGGGCGGGAGTTAAAAAGGCAATTAATATCTATCAGTGCAAACTGATAGGACACAAAATTAACTGTCAACGCTTCAGCGGCGAGCCCGGATCCCCCATCCGCCGGTGGACCAGCCGCCCGTCCTGGGGAATCTGGCCAATCACGGCTTGTGGGCGGATTTCGCGAAAGCTGTAGCTCTCTGTGACTAGCGGACCAGAAAAGGGATTACAGGAGGTCTGTAATTGGCCGTTTACTTAAAATTCAGCTGTCTCTGCCGTGTGCGTGTTTTCATGGCAGTTGCTATTAAAAGCTAAATACAGACAGCCATTTTAGCTTTGTTTATTTTCTGCAGTCCAAATTGACTACTGGTGGCGGGGTGTGTGACCCCAAAATGAGATCATAATAATTCATTCACAAATGTTACTGAGAAGGGTAAACCTGAGATTTTGTAAAGAAAAGTATTTAGATGTAAAGACATTTTCTGTCTATTTATATTGTGAGTTAAGTTGATAATTCGGATCTCAGCGAAGCCACTATCTACGACTTCAACATGAACAAAACCTCTAGAAGTGACAGAACAATCCCTGGTAATTCTTCTTCCTGTTATGTTTTCATTGTGGATTGTGTATCGGAAGAGAGTAGGTTGTAAATACAACTGATAATTTCCAAAGCTTAATAAATAAGGTTTATATATGACACTCAGAAAACGTACAGGAAACGAAACTGTCATACTGCTGTCCATTTTCCAGATGAAGGTGAGCGACACCATTTTCAGAAAACAGGCTTTTGAACACTGAATATTATCTATGGCTTTAAAGCCATCAAAGTCAATTAGATCGTTTGCAATTTCCGTTCCGCCGGACGGATTAGTGGAATACAACTGTTGTTTCCATTGTGCCAGTCTCTCCAACGCCTATAGCAAGAGCACAGATACGTCCATTTTTTTGAAAATTGCTAATAAGGTGACGGCAAATAACAATTCAGATGGGAAGTTCCCGAGATGGATTTACACGCTCACCCAGCGGTATCCACTTACATCTGTCAATCTACACACCGGCACTATATGAATCTCATCAATCAGGCTATATCAACGAAACAGCGCGAACAAACATCGCTGTCTTAACTAATTTGCTCGTTTAAGAAACAAAAGGCCCACTGAGATTCGGAGAGAACCTGCAAAAAAAAAAGAAAAGGTTGTGCTGTGTTCAATCTCTCTTCAGTCTACTTTGATCAGGTAGCGGAATGTTAATTAAAAACGAAATTGTTCATTAATGTAACCCGGTCAATGCATACCATTTTACTTGCCATCTTTTCTCTTCTTTTTCCCCCCTCCTCTTCTTCTAAGGCATGACCCAGTTATGATAGCGGTGCATCAAATGCTCGGCGCCCAGCGAGAGAGTGATTACGCAAATGTGAGGAAGCACGGGAAGCCCTTTAAAATGGCTCCTCATCAGCAGGCATCAGAGAGGAGAAATCAATTATTCACTTGTTCATCACGGCCTACATGCACAATGCAGACAGACGCGGCCTGTTTCTCTGCATTCGCTACAAAATAAATAATAAAAAAAACAAAGAAATAAAGAAAAACATAAATTTCACAATGTACCTTAATTGAACCATTAATGGTGTATTCACAAAGTAAAAAAAAAAACAAGCCCTTTATCAGGTAACAAATACACTGTGATCAGGTGGAATAATGAAAGACAAAATCGTGCAGGTGAGCATTAATGCAGGAGCCGAGTCCCCTGCGGTGTCATGTTTTCCCAGTAAATTTAAATCCTTCACAGGGTAAATAACGAAAGAATAAAATATATATAAATAAGTAATACAAATCTGTTTCACACATTCTGAGGACTGAATTACGACGGGGAACCTTTTAAAGTGACCGGTTTGAGCAGCAAATCGATGTATTTTAAAAGAGTGTTTATGCGGGTCCGGTCTGCACGTGTGCTGTGCGCTTCTCGGGTGCCTGCGGCCAGGGGAGCGCAGCGACAGGTCCCAGATCTATTGATTTCCCACAGAGGAAATGTGCCCGGCTGACAGAAAATTGCACTCATTTTCACATATCTTCTTACTTACTTCAAATCCATTTCTACTGACAGTGGCAACACTGCCACCTTTCCAATTAGGTTCAGAGCTCTGGTTATTTCATTTACCCCTTAAAAAACACAGACTCTCTTCAGGTGGAGGGGGGGTAGGGATGTACTGTGATTTTGCAGGTTTCAGCCTTATGAAACTGCTGTGCGTAATTTGGCTTAGACCCTGTGATTCGGGTCACTGTAATTTTCATGCCCATTCAGAAAGTATCCAGGCATCTATCTCTCCCTCTCTCAAAACCTAAACCAAACCATTCAACAGCCTTGTACGCCTGTCCGCAGCTGCTAACTGTATCAGCAGCTGCATAGCTAATGCTACCCATTACTGCCTAGGCGGCTATCTGCCATGTTAAGGGCCCCAGGACAATGACGGTACGAGTCCTGGCTCACACCATAGGTGGGCATCTGCTGCCCTTCAGCAAGGTGTGTTACCTTCTACCTGGAAGGGAACAAAGCTATCGGCACTCACAGGTTTCATGTGAGATTTGACTTGAGGTGTGAGTGGTCAGATAAGGACACTGCTAAACAAATGCTTGATGATCCCCAGTACAGAAACCACAACAAATGCCTGTGTGCTAACTAGCCGTAAGTACAGCCTAGGGTCGGCCTCTATGGATTGGGCTCTTAGCTGGAGAGAGGGATCGAGAGCAAAGGAGAGAGGATGGGAGGAGAGGATCCTCATCTGACTGTTCCCTGGAGAATAACGTTCCGCCCATTCATCGCCCACAGCCATGGCCCCGCCTATGATGAGGTCACCCACGGGAGGCATCAAAACTGCCTGGATGTCATGGAGACAGCCTTTGATTCAGTCAAACAGACTGGCTTCAGAAATTACATTTGAGCTCAAAAACAAAATTTGGCAAGTGAGCATAGAGAGTCCAGGCAACCAAGCTAAAGATTTCACATGTCTGCCCCCATGACAGGTGTGAAGCTAGCAGGGGGTAATGTACAACTTCCCAAACATGGTTGCCAAAAAACAGACAATGACCCCTTAAGATAGCACGTGTGAGATCAAACAGGCGTGAAACAATCTAGTTTCACACTCAAACATTCCATTGATTTAATTAATTATTTAAATTAAGTTGCCTCAAGACATGTTCACACCAATCTGGCAACTGTCACGTCATATGATATTGTTGAATAAATCTATGATTGTGTAGTTCTGAAAGATAAATGGACATCTGGAACCTTCTGATGCACTCACTGACTTTCTCACTGGACGTGTGAGAGATGCAACAACCACTACGGCTAGTACAATACTGAAGTACTGAAAGCATCAATTCAAAACAGTGTATTGTAAATGTGTTTTTATTTTCTCAAAACTGATATGAAAAATAACTGCTGTATGTAAAAATATATTTGATAAAACTGTCTCAATACATAATCCTTCGATATCACCAAATATATTTGATGAAACCATTTTCAGTCAGCTCTGGGGATATCCAGGGTTCATACCCCTCCATCCTAAGAACCAACATCGTAAATCCAGATGTTCTTGAGTGCATTAATGGTTAAGAGGAGTTCAAACTCCATAAAGGCGCTGTTCGCTGTGACAATGACAGGCTCAGGGAAATACGCTGATGCGTGAGGATTTGAATTCTGGGAAAGGTACTTAGCATTGCTGAACCCCAGGGAGACAATCACATATTAAAATATCCCGCTCTTCACATCCCGCTCATCACCACAGAGAGAAGCATCCCTGACAGAGCTTCAGACAGAGAAGCAGAGTGAGTTAGAGTGTCTCTGTCAGGCTTCGGCCTGTACGGGCTGAACACTTATAAAACTAAAGACCTGAGGGGACTCTTTAGGTTAGCTCACTTATTGCTCAGCTTTGGGGACTGGTGTAGTCGACTACGCCACGAGCTCTTAAAAAGAACTGGACAACCACAGAACACACACCCAGAGCTGTGTAAGTTAATGCAATTAAATCAAATGTACAAATGGGCTGCTAGCAGCACGGTTAAATTTAGCAGTACAGTACAGTCGCTTCTGCAGAAACAACTTAGCAGCACAATTCCATCTTAATCAAATGGGGGCCAAACCTCTAGGCTGCACCCTGAAAAATTAAGAACAAACATGTATTGTATATGGCCCATTAATCACTGGTAGTAAAACACATATTAATAGACTAATAGAGCTTTCCATTAACCAGGCTTTTCAGCAAATTGCATAATGACTATGATGATTTCACTATGATGGGGACATAGTACCTGCTGCTCACCTTGCACTGCTGGACATGCAAAATGTCTGTGAAACAGCCAAATAAATACCTGTCACAGGAATAAAGGGCAAAACTATTCAGCCTTATGACTGACATCGGTACGTCACTTATGTGAAATATTTATTGAATGGTGGGAAAAGAACATCAAAAATGCTTGACTTGGATTGATATAGTTAAACATGCTTTTATTGTTTGATTGTTTTAACTCTGGTTGCAGTTCTGACAGAGGCAGGCAACACATAATGCAAAGGCAAACATAAAATGTTCTATATATTTCACTTTCTTGAAAACGTGCTTTAAAGTCCTTTATGAAGAAATACCGCCAGAGGGGCTGTCAGAAAGAGTAAATGAACAGGGAAATATCCTGAAAAGACATGAAATACTAGAGCTTACGATCAAAAACAATCCTGGCCCACTTTCTAATCAAATTGCACCAAAAGATCCATCAGATTACACACCGAAGCCTCAAACCCAGGAAAGACAGAAGTCCGGGCAATAGCGCGGTGAACACGCTTTGCATCACCTTTCTGGGCTCCCCTAGAAGTCTTTCTACAATCATCCAAGCTAGCTCAAGAAGTTGCCTGCTTTCCCCGTATCTGAAATTGCTTCTATCCCAAACATATTTGACACAAATATGACCCAGATGTGACTGACTATGACCAAGGTATCTGCATGAACAGTCACCTGACGTCTTCTAAATTCTTAATGACCAAAGACATGCCCACCTTACTCACAACGGTCCCTTGAGCAAGACTGACAAACAGATAACCTGACTTTTCACTGCTCCTCCCATCACATCCACATTAGTCAACATGCAATTCAAAATAATAAAAGCAAAATATTTGCATGATGTCATTTTAGGACATAATTGAAATATATTTACCACAAGGGCAAACGCTGGTGGTTACAAAATAACTGAGGTGAGTAGAGTGTATGACACAATCAAATCAATATATTTGGATATTTGGTGTGTTGTAAACCATGGTAAAAGAACAGGAGACTTTGCTCAACGGTGTGGGGGTGAGGCAACCGTACCGTCAGCAGGGCCTGGTCTTACATCATGCAGCACAGCAGTTACATTTCGCATACTGTGCAGATGTACTGTCAGAACTGGGCCCTGTCAATTAATTTAACAGAGCCAAAAAATTTAAGCTTCAAAAAGCAACCGGGAACCCAGGAAAACAGACACCTCTTCACTGCAGACAACACCACCCTGGAGCACACATCAAATTATGATTGGCTGAGATTGACAATAAGTGCCTCGGGGAACTTCAGTCTGACAGTGAATACATTAAAAGACAGAGCCCATGGAGCTTTCTGTGCAATCAAAAAAAAAAAATTCGACAAAATAGACAACCCTATTACAATCAGGTCAAAACTCTTTGAATGCATCATGTTGGCGATTGCACTTGAGAAGTTATAGGGTCCACTCAGTCTGCAAGTCTGCAGCAGATGGGACAGGAATACGGAACAAACCCTGCATGCAGGATTTTGAGGACAACTGTTATAAATAAAACAGAAAAACACCAATCCATGGCCAGGTCAGAATTAGGCAACAAATGTCAAAAAAAAGAGATTCAGATGCATTTTAAATCATGTTTCCACACATTTCCATTCCGGGGTATAAGGCATTGTTAAGCCAAAGAACGGCTCTAAAAGATCCTTTGCAATTTCTGTTCCACTGGACAGATTAGTGGAATGAAAAAGTCTAAAACCAGCACACCTTTTAACAAAAACACACTAAAATTATTATTATTATTTACAATTATTTATTTATTTATTTATTACCATGTTATTACTTCTTCCTATTTCGTGTTTATTTATAAATGGGCTTATCAAAGTAATTATTTTTATAGTACCTCAGTGCATGGCCATGCAAGTAAAGCATACTTGAGCTTGTGACGCAGAGAGAGAGAGAGAGAGAGAGAGAGAGAGAGAGAGCACATGTTTAAAAAGGAAATCTGCTGAACAGTGTAATCAGCTGAAGGTGCACTGCCTTCCCATCAGCCCCTTGTGCTCTTGGAACACAGGGTGGCTGCAGAGTCAGTGTTTTTCGGATGGGTCACCACTGCCCTGGGGGGGCCCAAGAATTCTCCACTCTGGGGTCACGCCGAGCTGGCGTTTGCAGCGTCGTCCGATCCGATTGCCATCGCGGGTCAGCGCACTCCGCAGCTGGCAGAGCTGCACGCCCCCGTCTCTCTCTCTCTCTCTCCCCTTCTGACATCATCAGCCCATGACTTGGGATGGAACACGCTAACCTTCTCTTAATTTAGATCCACGGCATTGTCACCACGGCAACTGACTTCATCTGCCACAAAGAGCTTCCACTTCTCTGGAACTCAGACAATAGCTCGTGTCTACATACGCTGGGCTGTCAGTCCGTCTCACTGGAATCTGTATCTAATCGTTGGCTGTAGTATTTCATTTTGTAAATCTTCGTCCTATCCAAACAATTTAATCAGCCAAAACTTGAGTTTCATGACATCTAGCCTTTGCTGTTTTAGAATATCCTAGATTACTACTAGCCTTTGCTCCTTTCGATACTGCATATGTGACATTAGTCACGTATGGCCTATACACAGAGCTAACATAGACAGTGCACACCCCTACATGCATCTTACTGGCAAGGGAAGACTTAAAGAGAGCAATGGGAGTGATGAGTTTACCCAGCTCACCCACAAATGGCACCCTGGCAAGGCTAAGCCATTTGCAGCTTTGTCAATGTGGACCTCCGGCCTTTAGGTGGCAGTAAAAGCATGGCCAGGATTCAAATTCCCAGCTACATGCAACTGAACCGACAGCATACATCTTCACTCCATAACCCACATGAAGGCTGGATGATTTCATTTCATTCTGACCCATCAAACTCAGGATATTTCCTTTTCCTCTTAATATACATTCAAACCTGTCAAACCAATATATAAATATGTGTACTTCCTCTGGAACATTCCAGAGCATGTAATAATATGCATGTTAATGTAATGATCATTTTTAGAGGTTGTGACTTGTAATTGCCTTGGCTTGCTTTGCTAAGCTCTGCTGAATGCATAAATTTTAATGTAAACATGAAGATTTGTTTTGTATAATACACCATCACATTAAAGCTTGACTTGGATCATGTTTTTTTTTTTTTTTAACTGATTCCTTTTTACTGATTTCCCACACAGAACAACAGAAGAAATACTGACAGATAATGCTTGCGCAAATTCCCTCCAGGTTTTGGCTGTCTTCAGCGAGTCAGTGTCTCCTGTAGTTCAGTACCACCTGAGAAGAGAGCGGCCTGAGCATCCCACAGCCTCCACAGATACACATTTCCCAAGCCCATCATTCGTGGTTCTCCTTCGGCCCCTGATCAATACCTGTTTCTGTGGCCCATTTCCTTCCATTGTAATAAAAGGGCCTGTGACTGCTCTAACTCATCAATCCAGACCCGGAGATATATTCCCTGTATCCGTAATCCAGGACGCGGATCGGAATCTCTCCCAAACCCCCCCCAGTCAGAGCTGTATGCCTTCAAAGGCCCTGCCTCCTCTGGTCCTGCTATGCAAATGAGCTGGGGCAGACCGCCCGTGGACCCCCTCTGGACCCCTGCCTGCTTAAGGCCCGGGTATATGCACATGTCCCGCACAAGAGACTCCGCTAGGGAGAGGAGTCCTCCTGCTGTGGGAGACTCAGACTCAGACAGCACTGGGAGGAGTGAGGGAGACAGAGAGGAGGAGAGAGAGAAAGGGAGAGAAAGAAAGGGCGGGGGGGGAGTCAGTTAAAAGCGGGCTAGTGTGGAAGTGTGGCAGGCCGCCCCCCGGCGTTTGTTCCCCGTCCCTCCCGAGAGGAGTAATTAACAAAGAAATTACAGAGGAACACAGCACTGCCTGGGCTCCCTGTCTATTGCACCGCTAACGAGCGTTAATCACTCTCACTCTTGCCGCGCGGGCAGAGGAACGGAAACCGCGCGGCGGAAAGATCTCCCCGCGAATCTCGCCGGCGTTCGTCAGAAGTGGGGCAGGATCTGCGTTACCTTTTCGATTGTATCCTGAGGTAAGTAGCCCTTCTCCTTTCATTCTCTCCCTCAAAAAAAAAAAAAATTATGAAAACGCAATCCTCTATAGTCCTAATTAATCGTTATCAAAATGCATGGCTAATATACTTAAATACATGGTAATAATGCATTTTGAACACGGGAGGAGCGTGTAGGGGATTTGTCAGAGTTTTTCCTTTGAAGTCCAACTGGATTTGGTCTCATTACTTTACTAAGACGATTACAATATGCAGATGAGGGCAAGATCAGGACCCTCGCTTCCTGTCCCAGGAAACCAAACTCTCCTTAACCTAAATATCCCGTCTCTCCTAGCTGAGGAAAATGGGACATTAGAATATGAAAATGCCTCATCCGTCTACCCAACATAATTACCCAAAATCATATTCCTATCTAACACGATGACTGCGGCGTGCTGACACGGGCTATAGCCACCCGGGGTACAGAAATCGCGGCTGGTTTCCATCACGTGTGGGGAAGTAGGGGGGCGCGCGGCCCGGATGACCTCCCTCTGCTCTCACCCCTCCGAGCGTCGCCATTAATTTTGTATAAGCACTGAGGTCACATGATGCCGTGATGGAACACTGCCGCTGTCGCCGCGGACCCAGAGGTCTCTTCGCACGGGGTTTCCCGAGCAACACAGGTAGGGCTGAGGGGTTCCATTACACAGGGCAAGCACAAACACTATCCAACATCACACACCTACACTGTGCCTCCCGCAGCTGGTCTGAATGCTATAGCAAGAGTAGCCTATTTAAAAAAAAAAAATCTGATAATTATGTGTGTATCTGTTTCAGTCAGTACAGGATGTAAACTCTTTACGGTTTCAGTGTGACATCACTTTCAGTGGCCCTGAACGCCCGCCATACGAGAGACAGGACAGGTCTCAGAGCTGCTCAGTCATGAGACGCCTGGCCCCAAAGCCCAGGCATGAGTATCTGCTCTGCCATTCATTAAATACAACTCTGGAGACCAACAGTGGCGCAAAACCACCGGATTCATCTTGTTAAGAGTAGGGTGGGGTGTGAGTCAGCCATGGTTTCCCTGGCTACTGCTGCTTCAGCCCCTCCCACTGACACGCCCGGTGCCCACCGTGTGTATGTCATCACTGAGAGATACGCCTCGCCTCTGATTGGCTCTGGCAGTCCTGAGTGGACAGAGGAAAACGGTGGTGAGTAAGTCAATGGACCATGGGTGAGTGTGTAAGATGACTGCATATGCTGAAGCTGCAGGTCTCCCTTGGTTAGTCATTATAGATTAGGCAGAACGATTTGTACAAAAAAAAAAAATCACGTGAGTTGGAGAGGAGAATAGTCCTTGTCCTTGGCCTTGAAAGAACTCGCCTGGGTGGTCACCTGTCCAAAACCAAGGGCAGTGTTTTTTTTTTTTTTTTTTTGGGGGATTTGAGAAGCTCTGAGGTGAAAAATGCAATATGACATGGCATCCAAATCCAAATTTCTTTGTCAGTGACGATTAATCTAATGAGGACGATTCATTTGATGAGGAAGGGCGCTGTGTTAGGTGGATCTGTGAATTGATCTGGGGGTGCTCAATGAATTTCTCCCCCCAAGACACAGAAAGAGGAATCAAAGGAAGTGACATCATGACACGAACCTCTGTGATCAGCAGCAGAGAAAAAGTTAAGCTTAGTCAGTGGTGCCATGAGGGACAAACGCGCAACTTTGTCAGAAAATATGAATAATAGATATTATATTTTAGACAGCCCAGTAAAATATGCCATTGACATGGATATCTTGAAATGGCCCGTTATTCTGGGCACGGCCATGTTCCATCTCTGATTCGTCCTTAAATGTCTCTGTACTATCCGCATTCCACTACGGCCTCCATTTATTGGTCCAAACTCAGGGTGCACCTGCCAAAATGGAGTGCATCGCTTTGAGTGTTTGGTGCCATGCTCATTTCGAAATGAACACAAACAGGACATGACAGTGGTTGTCATGGTTACATTCCAAACGACTGAAAGGTGCTCTGAACTCACGATAATAGTGTAAGATTTTTCCTGTCAAAACAGTGTGCTGTTATTGTCCACCCAGTCCACTGATCTTAAGCTGATTCAGGGACAGGGTCAACTCAAGGTGAAGAGATATTGTTTGATTCAGTTCATGAATTTAAAAAAAAAAAAAAAAGTCCACCATGTTATATGTTTTTTTTCTCTGTCAGTTCATGAATTTAAATGCTCTTCCTGAACTGGGCTTGAATGGAGTTGACCCTCATCTCTGAGGTGGAACAAGACGGTCAGGGATGTAACAGGGGTATAGCATGTTTTTTCTCGGCCTTATCTTGATTCACATCCCTTTATTTGCTCCCTGGCCATGCTACCCTTTCTACAGACACTCAAATCCTGTTTCCGGTCCCTGAATTAGAATTGACTTTTCAATCCTGTAATCCCATTCCACCAATTTAGGACTGACCCCCCCAGCTCTCCGATACACTGAGCCCCGCTAACACCGAGCGGCGCCCGGCACCGGTCAAATTAAACGTTTCAATTCCACAGCTCTGAATTCGGGTTATGAGCGACAACCACGCCTGCCGCACTCACGGGACCGAACGGAGTGTGAATTACAGGATGGAGAGGTATCTCAAAATAATATTCTTGTCCAATTTTCCCCTTTGATGACTTGGAAAATCACACAGATACATTTTTTTTTGTCCGTGAATGTGTTGGCTTTGCAGTGAATATTGAATACTGCCATGGGTAATAGTATGGTAATGGGAGACACAAAATCTATATACTCGACACATCAGGGGGGTGAATTACACGAGTATGCCAGGGAAAGAGGAGTCATTCCGGCTGGTCTTTGCAGGAGTGCTTACAACTTCATAAACCATGGCCAGCCAAGCAGAAAACGGGAACATATCAGGAAGACTGAGGAGCAATGCACATCAAAGTAAGTATATGTGTGTGCATGAGCACAAGCAAATACACATATTTCTGCAACAGTCTGAAGCTAAGTAGCATTCACCAGCTGGAAAAAAAATAAAAAATCCACAAAGCACCGATTTTGTTAGATGAAGGCAGAAAGCTCTTATACAGTACCCCGATTGTCAGACTTCAAATAAAAAAGTTAAGTTAAGCTAAGTAGCACCATGCCTCAATTTAAATGTTATCTTTTCTAAGGTAGCGGAAGAATAAAAGAATACTAATATTAATACTAATACTACTACTACTATACTATAATACTATAATAATAATAAAACTGTTACTTTAAATCTGTATCCCACCTATTCCTAAAAACCCCCTCTGATCTACTGCTCCTGTCACTGACTATAAAAGAAGCGGAGCGGAGCCGAAGGTTTCTGTAATAAGTACTGTCAGGGAGCTTCGAAAGGCCCGAGTTATTTCAGTGCGAATCAGTGATTTTCTTTAAATAAAAAAAAAAAAGCTTGCGTTCCTTTATTGTCCGGACTGATCTTCATCAAGCCGGCTAATGAGTTCCAATGGAGCTCATTCCAAGCGGTGATTAGATTCCAGTAATAAATTATGTGTGTACTCAGCAGGATGTTATCCTCCGACGGCTTCCCCCCCTGCAAAAAGCACCGCCGCGCTCCGAGGATGTTGCTGTCATCTTCATTACTACGGATTCCAGCGGCCCGCCCCAGCTGGCGAATCGAGCGACTTTGTCTCTCTCCCGTCGTCTGAGGTGACAGAAACTCAGGAGCGTCCTGCGCTTCAAAACGCTTTCCTTGCAAAACTTTCAGATGCACCGTGTCTGTGTTTTTTATGGAGCACGTGGAGAATTGGAGAAGAAGAAGAAGAAAAAAAAACACATGAATAAGTAATGGTGGAGGTGCTTTGCAAGACAGGCGGAATCGGCGGAGGTATACATAACATCAAAGGTAAGCCTAAATAATTAAGATTTCCAACCTGTGTCAGCTGATGAGAGGGAGATGTTAATTTAGTGTCTTTTGGGGCCAGAATCTGTGGGATTTTTCTCTTTCTTACACAACACTGTTAATTTCCACATCTACAAAAAGTATTGCGTTCCTTAAACAGAGACAGACAAATGAAATTGTGTTAAATTCATCAGCGGCAGAAAATGCCGTTATCTGTAGCTGAGTTTATGCCATGCTAGAGTTCTAAGTTTTCCGTCTCCATCACGTTCAAAGCTTATGTGTACGTCCTTGTTCGCAACCAAAAAGGACTCAAGATGGCATCTGATATAATTTAATAAAACTGCAGACTGTTTATTATTATGTGTTAAATAAATGGTTGTGAAGTTTTTAAGTTGCTCAGAAAGGGAAGTTTCCTCCCCTGTGAAGGATGCAGACCAGCTGCTCTATGCTTGCATGGCACACGCTGGTGAAACACAGAGCAGCAGTCATTTCGGCTTTAATTATTTGATAAACAGGTGGTTTCATTATTTCCACTTGTCTGTAAATGAGCGCCTAACTTCTGGACATTTCAAAGAGAAATAAAAGCAGGCGAGGCTACAGTGGTAGCACTTATGATATTCATGAGATTTCAAGAGACAGTATTCCAATAAATGTGACTTTCTCCCTCTCTGTTTCCCTCTCTTTTCTGGAATCATCCCCACCTTATTATTCAACCAATTTGTTGCCTTCTGACAGGGACAGCCAATACGGCAGACCAGAAGTCCCAGCATGCCCTGCGTGAATCCATTTTGAGTGCCTGAGCAGCGGACACGGAGCAGTTGGACCCATCATTAAGACAGCTCGATACTGCCCTCATCTCTCAGCGCGATGGGCGAGGGGATGGACAGATGCCAATTACCAACGTCAATCGCTCTCCCGCTGCCCTCTTCCCCTCCCCGCACGCTCCGCTAAACAGCCATTACTGGAACAAGGAGGCTGTGCGAGTGTGCAGAAGCGGCTGAGCACACCTTCGGCCATATTTAGACTGCGCGTGAGGAGCGGTGAGGGGTGGGCGGGAATGAGATTTAATGCTTGATTTGAAGCCCCTTGTATAAACAGGGACAGCGGAATTGAGTTATAATTAGGTGAGATTGACAGCTTCTTTCAGGTAATTAGGTGGTGGCTGATGAAACCCCCATGTGGGAGAGCGAAGCCGCAGCTTGCTTTGCTGGCTGGAATTAGAGTCATTATCTCATGGCGAGTGGAAACAGAGGAAGTGTCTTGCTTGCTTATTTATAAATCTATTTGTTTGTGTATTGCTGATTGTGATGTGGTCTTACAGCAGTCCCACATCGACGTGTTTCAGCATATGATGCAATCACTGTTATCAATGACAATATGCATCCAATTACTGGCCTAATTTTATTAATCACTACAGCCATCCATCTTACTTTCCACATATTTTATTTAACTTTATGGCTTAATCAGAAAAGTTACAAAGGCAGATTCTGGAGTTCTGAGCATGTCAGCTCACAGATGGAGCTCTTTGATTTTCACGCTTTAGAACTACAATGGAAATAAAGCAAGAGGAACTGGAGATTAAAAGACCGGGAGACTATTTACTGAACGAGCAACCCTCGCTGCTCACTCATTTTCAGACCAACGCCATTTGTCACAATGCTCAAAAAATGTAAATGAACTGTAATTAAGTTTGTGAAAACTGCTATATAGCAGTAATGTTCACTCATGTTACACCACAACAAAAAGTAATCATGATTGAAAACACCAGTGTTGGTGATACACATGGACATCCATCATGCTCCATACAGAGCCTCTTTCCCAGTGCACTATGGGAAATGTATTTCCTCAATAGAGTGTAGTACTCTGTATTACAGGTTGTAAAGTGATTTGGTTATAACGTGCACAGCACAAGTGCCTGGACCATTATTTAACATGAAGGAAATGAGGAAGGAAATGAAGGCATTAATAATTTATAATAAAGAACACATACTACAGAAAGCAAATGCAAGCTTGACATTTACATACATTCCAGCACTGTGGCAGGCCTAGACAAGACAACACCAAGGTTGTTACAACAGATAGTATGTGTGGAAAAGGAAATTACATCCTGATATCAGTGCAGCGTTCACCTTGAACTCCATTTATACCCATTTCTTCAGCTGACAGGACTCCGGTAAATCTTGTGTACATCACACAGTTAATCCTTTTGTGATGCCCCAAACCCCTCAGTCAAATCCCTCCTTCATGTTTGACTAAGCCTGAGCAGATTAACTGCCTTTATTTCATAACAGGAACCAATTTAGTTGCCCTTCTTCATACTTTTTGCAAGACTTTTTATGTCCTTCTTAAAGTGTTGCACCTTGAACTGCATAAGATAAATTAATGAAGTCTGAAAAAGGCAGCATCAACAATCACTTACATAAGCATCAATATAACTATATTTTATTTATATGTCATCCTTTTTTTTTAGCTATGATTTATATGTACTACTCTTTTCCCTGTATATACTGTTGGTCTGGTTTCCCTACAGCTTCAGCAGTGTGAGGTTCAGGTGAATGACAGTATGGTCACTCCAGGATATGCCTCACACATAACCAAGCATGAAAGACAAGCAGAGGCAGACATAGCTCCTGAATATGCAGCTTAATGAGGTCCACTCTATCCCCAGCGGTTCCAACACCCTCCCCGTCTCCGAGTCCACACAAATCCTTGGTTTTCCAGCTGTGGATGTCAGTCCTCGTGACACCTACGCAACACCTACGCACTGATTAAAAACAGAAAAATTCCCTGTTTAGCGAGCGCTAAGAGTCATTCTGCTCAGCTGTGGTTCATCTGGCCCCATCTAATCAATGCTAGGACAGGCCTTGGGACCAAAGAGGGGAAAAAAAACAACTGCAGGCAAGGTGAAACCGAATAAAAAATAAATGTACATCCTGCTACAGGGTACGGGCCCCAAAGGATCTGGCAGAGGAGCTGCTGTGGACCCCCACCACACACCCCCTGGGGGCCGGGGGGGGGTGCATCGAGTGCCCGTTCCACTGGCAACACGTTGGAAGAGATCCGTGCTAAATATTCATTCATCTCGCTGCCTGTCTGTTTGGATGCTAATCAATTACTGAAACAGCGGGACCTATTTATTTCCGCCCAGCTCGCCCCGCGGTAACCACAGGACCGAGCGGTTCCCGGCTCTCGCTCCTCACTGCGAGGGGAAGGACATCAGAATGCAGAGGTGACCGGACAGAACTGGTGCCGGAAATGGGGTCTACTGCCCAAACCTGTTGGCTGAGAGGGGTCCCACTTTACCATATTTAACGCTTAACATTAACGGTTAAACTGTGCAGGCAAACTCGCTTTTGCAGGGAGGACCCCTCCCTTCATTACCCATAATCCACTACCATGAAGCTCAGAGGCTGCTACCTACATGAATACGAGGTTAAATTGAGTAGTAATGTGTTAAACTAGGGTTAGGTGAACATGGGATTTCTAAATCTTTTTCCAAACCTTTAATAAACTAAATCTTTGCTTTAAGTGATAAGGAATAAAACTCCTAAAATCAACTGCTCTTCCCCAATCACAAAGTCTCTGCAAACTAGCCAGTTCTCTATATCTGTTTCTCATTCCTCAGTTTATTCATGCGATACAGTCCCAAAACACACTCTGGGTGAAACGCACAGTGCACAACAGAAAACAAAGGGCAAAAATAGAATACGTCTGGAGGAGAGGAAAAAAAGGGAGAGAAATAAATAAATAAATATGTCTTTATGTAACAGGGTGCTGCACAGATGAATATTCCACGGCCTTTTAAATTTGATGTTTACCCTGCGCTCGGCGGAAAGGTTTCCACTCATCTCCCCCCAGCACAGCCGCACAGTCAGTCCTCTGTTCCTCTGCCACTAAATGAACTGCACAACCATTCATCCATCCATCCATCTCTGCCCAGCTCAAGTGCTTTGTTTCACAGATATGAGAATGAATGCAAGCCTATACACACACACACACACACACTCACACTCACGCACACACACACGCACACACACACACTAATATTTTGACTTCCTGGACATAGATGGGGATTTTTTTTTCCTCTTCATCAACATGCGATGCATTCAGCAGATTCCTGAATATTTGAGCAACAACAACAACATAACTGCAACACAGTGGATCAAACTAGCCTGAACCATTTAAACCTTGAGTTACGTTTATCTTAGAATAATTCCACTCTCTCTTGCATACATGACATAGATCGCCATGGTGAACATAATAAATGCATGACTACGTAATCATCAAAAGACACTACAGAGTGAAAGGCAGGTGGCAGCGCACTGTATGCCCACAATCTGATATAATGTGAGATGCAGAGTGTATGATTTACACCATATCAGCATATCAACAGAAGATGCAACACCACCAGGGTTTATGGGCTGCGTTCTTCTTGTATCTGAGACACACATGTCCCTGTGACACTGGCCCCTCTGCCCTTGGGGCCACACACTGTGCCAGTTTGTGCCAGGGATGCCCGATGTGTCTGAGGTCTGGAGAGCGTGGCATCTGCATCCGAAGCGAGGCTACCGCGTTCTTATCTCACACAGAGGGCTGCTGTCTCAGGGGCTGCTGTATCAGGATGAGAGGAGCTGCTAGGCCCAGTCCAAAAGGAGGGGATCAAACGGTAACACCTTAGACTGAGTAATGCAAAACACAATAATAAGTAGTTTGGTGATGTGTTTATTAATCACTACGTATGATTTGCTGATGTGAAAATTTGTAAATTACACTGTCTGTGGCTTGAGGTAAATTTGACTTTCTGTGATCCAGCACTCAGAACAGCCTACCAGGTGACCTATGACCTGGCACAGGTATCAGTAGGTCAGTCAACCTGTCTCATCCACAGACAGAGTCATTTACTAATGTTTACAAACACAGCAGCAAACCCAGATAACGATTAATGAACAGATTCTAAATGATTATAAACTACCCATTAATGTTTATAAGATATTTTTTTCATTACACAGTCTGAAGTGTTATTGATCAAATCTGGCCTAGTGTCTCCACCCATGTCTCCACTGCATTATGCTTTCAGTTCTAAATAGTCTCGACTCCTGCTCAGCCTATGACAGAGCATCCTGCTTCATTAATGTTTCTGGCCTGGGCTTCCTGCAGTCTGATTGGTGGCTGCAGATTCCTCTGGGATTTTGATTGGTTGAACAGGCTTATCATTTCATGCATCCACCCCCATGGATTATGACTGCTGTGATGTCATAACTGTCCACTGGTTTATTGGTACAGAGCATCCCTAGATGTTGGGCAGAAAAATACCACCATGACCAACCTTGCAGTCTCATGGTTACGGGCCTTGCAAGAGCAGCGATGCTCTCGACTGCCGCAAATCCAGCCTGCCAGTGATTAGAGACCCCAATCAAGATTATCACGCTGCGACCTGTCTGCTGATTGATCTATTATACGCAGCAATTTCCAAAGCATTTTGTGTGTCTATGCAAAACGCTGTTGACGTGCATTAGCGCAGCTCCTATTCACGGCTAAAGTAGGCTCCATTATCCTGAGCCCCTGTGATATGCTAGCGACACCCTCTCCTTCTCTTGCGTGGGTGAGCGCTGGTAATTTCCAGACCCCTAAATGGTATTTTGCCTTACGGAAAATTACTGAGTAACTGCCGCATTTAAACTGAACCAATGGCATTCAGGCTGTAGCCTAGCTATTTTAATGTAGTGGAACGGTAGCACAAAAATGATCACAGACACAGAGTATGAATGTGTATCTGCTTTGCACAGATGTTGTGACTCTGAATATCTGAGATCTTGTCCTTTGGCTCTGACACACTGTACTTGGCATAGTCTTGACACAATTCCCAGATGTGATGTTGAGCCGCATGTAGAGAGTGAAACAAACCCAGGAAAATAACAGCTTCCCCTTTCCCACACTGTTAAAGAAAGTTACCGTGTAATTGAGAGCAACGCGGTCCTGCTTCGGAAACATGGGTGGCGTCATGCCCTCGTTCCTTTAATGGGGACAGGTACTTAGACTCCTCTGCGTTCGGTCTTCCTTTATTCCCAATTACCTGTCTGACAAATGAGCTGATGCAGTGTGCGTGCAAAATGCAAAAATAAATACAAAAATAAAAAGTGCTATCTAGTGCATCAAAGTAAGTTAAGAATGAGCAACCAATCAAGGGAAAACAAGTTTAATCCATGACTAAAATCTGCACATAACTTTTTTCTTACATTACTTTAAAATAAACGCTTGTATGTCGTTACATGCCCTTATCCAGAGCCTTTTGGAATGTTTTTAATATAATTTCAAACTGCTAGACCTTACTGCATGGAAAGGTCTTTGCAATTAATCAAGTTAATTTCATATGTCAGAGTTAGAACATTGTGTTAGGAAAGTAAGAGTTCAAGAACTACTAATGAATCTATTTTTTATCTGATGTTAATTTCCTTGTTTAATGTTTGACACTGAACACTGAACTCAACTAGCATTGAGTGATCGACATCTCCTTATTCGCCAGCACATATATTTAATTTGACCTCATTTAATATGTATTATCAAAGATACTAATGATACATTCTCCAAGTTAATGTTAAAAGAAAATGTTGTGGATTGAACTTAGTTAAAATATACAGCTTGCAATCAAATTAAAATTAAGACTATTCATGAAAATTCAGATCAGAAATGGGGGCAATTAAGAAGCATAACATTTAAAAGGCATGAACATGGAACAACAAGGTATAACCATAAAAAAATCACTAAAAGAGTAACATACCAGCCCAAAAATACCAAAGGGTTTTTATTTGTCTTAAATGTGTAATGTGTGTCCGCTGCAACAGAGAGGAGAGGTGACATTTTATTGCCCAGGGATGTGTATTTTTTGTGTGGAGATGTTACTCACACCCTAAAAAGGGCTGATTTTGCTTTACAGTACTTTCCTCTTCTGCTGTTTTAATATTTGCATGTAATTATCTTTTGTTTGAGTTCATCATTCATCAGACCAGGCAGTGTTGTCTGCTTCTCTGCTGCTTTCCAAAAAAAAAAAAAAAAAAATCCAAACCGCTCCAATGCACATTTAATGATATGATAATCAACTTCGCTGCAAGGCAACTGCAAAATGTGATATTCAGAGTGTGTGCTCTTCAAATCTTTGAACCTTTCAGCTTTCCTTAAAATATTACCTTGTGATTTTCAGAAAGTTTGACACATAACGAAGGTGCTAACAGAATTCAGAGACAAACTCTCAGACGGCCTGAGACTGCTGAAGTCCTCGCTGTGAAATCAGACTTGGCACGCAGTCACATATCCGTTCTACACTGACAGAGGTTAAAATGGCACATGTACAGGCTTTGATCATGCATTCATGCCTACGACGGTTTATATGAACCAGATGTCAACATTTTGTTTACTGCAGAGGAAATAAGGCATCCCACTAAACTGTATGTATCCTTATGTCCTTACACAATAGCCTGTTAGTCTCTGCATGCAATAATCTGTCAAATATATACAAACAACTATATAATTATTTGAATATTAATGATACCAGAAGGCAATCTACAATGCAATACAGAATATATCTGGATATTTCATGCAGTCGTATGCAGCAAAAATCATAATCCAATTTTTGAAAGTGAGACAGATTAAGAAAATGAAAAAAAAAAATGAAATACTGGAAAAAACAATCAAAAGATTACAAAAAAAAAGCAGATTACAGACAGACAGGCTTATCTTAAAAGAGGATAACGCTGAGGTAATAAGACACTCACAGACACACACTGAGTACTTAGGGACACACAGTGCCTGGGCTGTTCAAGTCTGAAATGGAAGGGCAGACTATAATTCATATCAAAACACTTTGCACACTGGACGCCACTGGCTTCACAACCGTGAGGATGCCTCTGTGCAGACAAATTTCAGCTGTATTTTTTTAAAAATCCATGAATGTGGTATATATATATATATATATTTTGCAGTATAGATAGAATGCATACCAGATCTCATAATAATAATGGTAATTTTTTTTTTATTTTTAAATCCATGAATATGGTATAATTTTTTGTTGCAGTATAGATACAATGCATGCCAAATCTCATAATAATAATGGTAATTTTTTCTTCACTTTTCAAACCTACCTTTTGAAAATAGGGCAAAAAAATTCCTGGTTCGAAGCAGTGAATTTATCAAGTTGGAGCAAGGCCCTCTATTACGATCTCAATCACGATCAGACTAACCTGCCCGCCTGCAAGAATGCCAGGCTCACTGGTCTGGCTTTTTACTGCAGGTGGCTCAGCGTATCCCAGCATTCTCTGAGGGGAAAGAGCTGGTGTGAGACCGCATACGTTATCGGCCCTGAATATTCCCCGCGGTACGATGAGGCCAAGTGTGTTCCTGAATATTTCCACCTCAAGCTCAAGCTGAACTGAGAATAGACAAATCGCACAAGCTTATCCAATCAGCAGCACATGCAGGAGGAAGGGGGGAAAAGGGAAAAAAATATGAAAATTTAATGGTGGTGAGTGTTTGCGCGTTACATTTTAATGGATTACACAGCCACATGCAGACCCTCGGAACCACACACTTGGGTTAAAGGGTTAGTAGAGAGGCAGGGATATCAATTCCTTGCCTAGATGCAGGTGACAGCAGGCTGTTTGCTTGCGAGTACAAAAACAGATTGCATGCCCTTTCACACAAATGGACTCCAGACAAATGAGATGGCTCCAGAAACAGAACCGGACTTGAAATGTTTGCGTCTTTTCCCTCGTCTTCTTCTGCTTTCCGTTTGAGGTAACAGCCGATGACAATAATTAAACAGACTACTGGTTCTAGCGAATCTACGATTTCCTCACATTCGCTCTGAGGCATATGTACCTGTGTTACCGCACATTGACCCAGTTTAAAATGGCTTCACGGTGTTGAGCGGCTATAATGATACACCAGGCATGTCTGTTTGAACAGCTAACATCTGCAGAACGAACCTGTCAGTAATGGGCATGCCATAAATCACTGGACTGGCCCTGTCGCTAGCAACATCTATTCATCCTCATTAGTGATATCTGTCTCTGGAGCGTCAGTCTGTCATATTCTTTCTGTTTACCACAGTTGTGTTTGCATGTTCGTGCCGCACAACATAAAGTCTCCGTATGTTTCGCTTGTTATTCCAGGAGTCTGTGGAACATGACATTTGCAGGCCTGGATTTTATGATGGTTTGACCTTAAAACATCGGCTTTGGGGTCATTTTGGATTTTTTTCAGCTATGTATCTCATGCTCTAGATTGAAAATGTTTTGCCGCACAATGGACATTTAAGTGAAGATATTAGTAATTGGACGGTAAAAGTCAATTTTCTGACTTCCTGCTAAAATGATTTCCCATGTGCCATAAAACATGTTCTTGCATATTTTGTTACATAACTCTCCTGCTCATAAAGTTTCGGCTGAAAGGAAGGGGTGGTACTTTTCCAGCTAGTCAGCGAACTTCCAGAGTCACTGCTCTCTACCTCCATCTTAAGAGTACTCCTGTGGGTGAAATTCTAAAGTAGATTCTGGAATGGGCCTTTAAAGGGACTATCTTTAATTTGGGAAAACCGTACCCCTTTTCCCCTTTTTGTCACATTATGTACACATGGAGCTGTGGGCGGGGTCTGGGTGGAGGTGTGGGGGAGTGGGGGAAAGGGAGGAGGGGGCGGCTGTAGTAAGCAGACTTTGTTAAACAACTATGTTAACATTCAAGCACTTATGTTGTTGCAATAAACCACACGACCGCAGAGCTACAAGTGTTATGGATGGAACCTTTAAGAAACTGCTTCCTTTAGCTTCTTTTTCTCATTCGCTTTTGTTTATAGATTTTGTTTTTTTTTTTTTTTGGTCTGACAACTAAACATATTATATTATGTATTGCTTTGCTATGCAGAAGGGCTCAGCACGGGATACAATTCCATTTCATACTCAATGTAAGGACCCTAAGGACCAGTGTCCGTCACTCAGTGAGGTAATCTTTGCTGGACTCCGTCACCAATCAGCCTTAATGATCACGCAGGCTGTGGATAATTAGAATCCTGTACTATCATCTCTCTGGATCCTGGAATATGAGCGATCTTCTGTTACATGTAGACAAACAGCGCATTTCAGTATCTCAGCCCATTTCAGATAACCATTCTCAAAGGGTCATCCGGAAGCCTTGTGTCTGAAACAGGCGGTGCAGCGAGGAAACACAGTGCTTGATTTGAGCACCTATTTCGGCACCATAAAGCAAACAAGTTGAATTTGGTGGTAATGATTTTCCATCTTAAAATTTCACCTCAAAAATAATAAAGACATTTGTATGTCTCTACTTCTTGTAATTGAAAAAAAAATGTTTATCGCAATTTGTTTTTGAAAAGCAGGTGTTTCTTGCTCAAGACAACTTTGCTGGCTTAGGAAAGACAACAGTGAATACCATCACAATCAGTTGTGAAGGTACCTGCAATTACCCAGAGTATTGCTGGTCTCCACAATGATGCTGTACAAGTAAGCCTGTTAGATTGGAGTGTTCTGCTTTTTGTGTGACATAAAAGTGTTTTTCTGTATATGACAATTAAACATGAAGTCTGTAAAAAATTACAAAACAATACATATACAGAGAAAAGGGGTAAACTATGAAAAGAAAAGTCCTTTTTTCAAACAATGAGGTGATATTTCTGGATTGGGAAACTTGTGGGGACAGACAAGGCTTTTTTGATTCTTTTTGGTTTAACAAAAGCAGAGTGAAAGAACAGTCAATGGAACAATGACCCTTCATGTAATGAATGCACCAGTATTCAAAAGGAATTCAGAATGTCTCACACAGCAGCATTCTCTTCTCCAAGCCTTTTGTCCCATATTCTTCATTTTTTTTTTTTGCATGGTGACAAACTTGAGGATTTGTCCTTGGTAGTTGGCAATAACAAAAGTAATATATCATTCACTTACACGTTTATAACTGAAACGAGTAAAGAACCACCACTCAAGACTAGACCTCTGGTTATATTAGATACATGGGCACTTATGATACCAGAGAATAACATGTATATTTCTTTTTATAGAGGAGGCTATAGCAGACAGAGACTATACACTCTTACACATACATAAGGAGCCATGATAACATGTTGTCAACAAACCCATTAAAGCTGACTGGAACATGTCCTTTTATCCTTATATTTGATTTCTGTATATTTGATGTGAGACTGACTTTATCCCTCCCCAATTGGATGGCCAAAGCTTTACCCTCAGTTTCTGTCATGGAAAAATGGCTCTGAGTGAGGTACAGTACAGGGCTGACTAATACACATTCCCTCTCCGTAAGCTCAGTGCGGACACAGTAAAAAATTCAGCCCACTTTAAGCTCTTTGTCTACTTTCAATCCTCCAGCAATCTTTTATATGAATAAATCCAAAGTGATAAATCCCCTTCTCGCTTGGCAAACAGGCTAAACTTGTTCTACAGCTTCCCTCGTAATTCAATCAAGGAAGCTAATGAGACAGCAGAACGCCATCTCAAGCCCCTTTATCCCAAGAGCAAACGGCACTCTGCGCTTCTCATTACCCAGCAACACAGTACCGCTCCTCACCTACAGAGGGCGCTTTTGTAGCACAGCACTTCTAAAATTGAGGGAGAAGACAAAGACTTAAAAACAAAAAAAGATTAATATCTGTCTTTTTTTTTTTTTTATGCCAAAACAACCACTCTTCTTTAGTGCGCTGTCGTAATTAGGGAATACGATATATTATTTGGCTGTGCTTGGACGCAAAGTTACATCGGTCATTAGCACGGAGGAATAGAACCTACTCATCATCATAAAATTAAATGCAGCGTAAATGTATTGGCGAAATGCTGGCGATGGCCATTGCCATTGATGCAGGTCACCCAGGTCTAGACCATCATCCTTGGCAGCGCAGTGCGTATTAATCTCTGTCCGACAGCAACATTTTATTTGAGGAAAACCCCCCAGCCGCTGTGAGTGCGGGACCTGGGTTGAACTCATTCAGGGGATTATGTCACTGCTCGCTGTCGCACGCGTCGCAGGCAGGGCCCGGCAGAACGGAGCTTTGCGGTATCTCAAAGACTCCCCCAAATCTGAGGTATTAGGCACGTTGGGAGATGTTAAGAACTCGTTTCAGTAAAAGTTAAGCTGGTCCCCAGAACATTTGGCAGGGTGAAAACATTTTAAAGGTCAGATACATACTGACCTGCAGTAAACAAAGGCTAGATTTATTTCCTGTGTTGGGGATTCTCTGATGCTATTTTACAGGCCCTGCTGGCTCTACTTTACCTCATCGTATGTTTTCAGCCTTCACATCAATCCCAGCAGATCTGACAGTACTGTGCATCATCCTTGACTTAAGACCGGTAATGACAACAGCGCCAGCAAAGCAATGGATGACTCTGTCACACCATTCAATTTCATGAATTCCTATTCCGAAATAACATGTATCTCAACTTATAGCTGTGCCACTGGGAATGCAAAATAAGGTATTTGATGACGACTTATCAGACTAATGCCTTTCTCCATTCCCTTTGGGCAGAATACACTGGGCATAGCTGGCAGACTACTTCCTGTCTATGCCCTGACTGGCCAATCCCCTCCCAAGTTAATCAGATTCTGTGGAATCATATTAACCCCATATTTTGTCAGAGCTCATCCGCTGACCCGAGGCATCAGTGTGGCATGCTTGCTTCCCATGCCAAACCCGTCGCTTTTTAAGGGGGACTAAGTTCAACCTCTAACAGCTTTGAGAGGCTAATCTTCGAGCTACACCTAATGGGTGCTAATCTGTAATGTGAAGCAGTCCCCCTCTGGACAAAATGCCAGGACGGCACAGAGCATTTCCCACAACCCATCTCTGCTGATTCTCAAGCACAGCACTGAAGGGGAACCGTTTTTCTTCCTCTGTGGTTTGAGTGTTACGTGACTGGGATTCATTGCACGGATACATTTTCTAATATTAATCCTGACAAACCTGAGCGACTACTGGAATGCTAAGCGAAATTTTTAAAAATGTCATCTAAAAGAAAACAAAACAAAGCGAAAAAAAAAAAAAAAAAACATATCTCTTCTTTCACCAATGAGGACGGTCTGTGGAGACATACACTCACTTTGCCCTGTGACATGATAAGTTACAACTGTGACCAGGTTTGACACTGTCCTATGACTTTTTTCACCTATAATCATATGAGCAAGAGTCTTTCCTTCAGTCCTGAGAGGTGTGAAAAACAGAGAAAAGAAATCCATCCTCGCCGTGGAAACCAGCGCCTCATAGATCAGTGTCAGCCAATCAGCGTGCTGGAATTTTCTGGTAACGTGCTCTTCAGCATTAAAGAAAAAGAAAAAAGGCCTTGATGAAAAAGCCTGCAGTGTTGTTCGCATCACTCATCATTTGCCGGTGCATCGGAACACAGCAGGGCGGTAAGAAGGAGCCGAACCAGAGACCTGCAACCGCGCAAGCTTCCCCGGTCCTGTCTGGGCGCTGCGCGTTTCCATGACAACACAACTTAAACATTACAAACTACAAAAAAAAAAAGTTTCTTCGCTTTCTCATTACTTAAATTTATCCGGCTACGCACTTAGCTCTGGCACAGAGCATGTAATGCTATTCCCTTTTAGGCATGCTGACTCTTCATGACATATGACTTTTAATTAAAAATAAAAAAAAATAAAAAAATTTTAAAAAAACACACCGAGGCGTGAGACATACACGTGGGTTAAACGTGTTCCGTGAGCACGGACTGTAGCTCTGCTGACACCTTCTCCATCCCGATTCCAAACCGAAAGCATTGATTACCAAAGCAGCAAAATCAATTACATTATGCAAAGTGGATCGGAAATGCCGTGAAATTACATTCCGACGGTTTTAAGCGTGACTGTGTCGGAAGTATTAGGGAAATGTCTGATAATGGCCCTTCAGTGCTGTTTATTTATTCTCGAAGGACAACCTTAAGACTTCTCACTGCTGTCGAAATGCATACTGAAATTTAATTTATACACACTAACGGTGTAGGAATCTTAATGTTTGATCTGAACAGGCAATGATATAAACATCAACTATCTATATGTACATGATAAGCCTGAGAAGAGACTGTATTTATGTATTTTTTAAAGGTTTTCTTTTGAAACTATTCATTATTATTTTTAAGGCAGCAAACATAAAGATATAAAATTCATAATAAGAAAAAAAAAACTAAACTTGTAACAAAAACTTTCAGGCTAATTAATTATTCATGGGGACTAAATAATTGATAATCAGCAGAGTCCTTTTGATTCGCTTATCTCAGTTTCGCCACACTGTTTGTAAGGATTTGGCATTATCCGTGTTATATGGTTGTTCGTTTATGTGTTACAATAGGATGGGCATATTATGCAAAACACATTTCCATAAATTAGCATAATAAAAGGGAATAATAAGTGAGGTGCCTTGATCAGTAATTAAAGTGGGCTCAAGCAGAAGGCAGATTACAAGGCAATGAGCGCTCACATATTTTAATGGAACATCCTTAAAGAATTCTAAAACTGATGAAACTCCGGCTAACGCATCCCAGTTGGCTTAGCAGTAGAAATAGCAGTCTGGAAACTAAACAAAAATCATTTGTGTTTCACACCCATCCCCATTCCACTTTTTTCCTGTGGAGCTATTTTTTTTACAAGTAAGGACATCCATCATTAGCAGGGCTTCTCAAAGTCCGGACCTTAGCAAGCCCATACCCCGTGTTAGGAAAACAATACGTTATGAAGTGTGACATTTTCTATTTTGAAATTCATTTTCTATTGATCGATAAATTGTTTGGGACGTTGAATATACAGTGTATCTGGAGATCATTCACAGCAATCCTGTCCCCAGATGAATGTGGTTTTAATGTGGCTTTTTTCCCTACTTTGACATCGTTGTCATGGTGACATTTACTGCCGGAGTGAGATCTGGACCTTTGAGTAATACGTCTGAGAACCCCGATATATAATTTAAACAATAAGTACAGGACACCATGGTAATATTTACTTCATCTACTCCTGTATGGATGCCCTTTTAAAACTTTTAATTATTTGTCAATACATAAAAAATGGATCTGCTGCCTCAAAATGCGTTTGGGAAGGTATAAATATCTGGTGATTATTTATTATATGCAGAGTTTATAAATAATAGTGAACTATGAGGATGGTGAATACAGTTTTCCTTTAAATAAGAACCATAAAAATTGTATTTCTTTGAGTCAAATCTTATCAACATCATAAACCGAGGGCAATCTCTTCAGCTACGACGATTATTAAGGAAATACCAGCAGGAAAGTCCACATAAGCAAGGTTTTCAACAGACTATTTCACACAATGCGATTGATTACCGTTAAGCCATGCATAAGTGACTTATTTAAACAAGCTGTCTTTCGCCCTGACATGTGCATGCGGATGAGGTGTAAGTTAGCACCAAACGGAGAGAGAGAGAGACGCGTTCAAACAGCAGCATCCTTCAAACTGATGGGGCCAAGTGGAGTATTAACCTCAACCACCCCTTGATGTTGGAGTGAATTATGATTCCCGCCCCCCAACCCCCGCCCACCCCAACTCCACCCCCACCCCCACAACCGCAGTGGAGAACAAAAACCTTAGGGAAAATCAAGATCATCAGAATGCCGCTGTCAGCCCAAATCCAGAGCGATTCCTGCAATGCAAGGCCTTGACGCATTGAAACAGGAGATTATTAAAGTGTAAGAACTAAGGTCTTGCAATTTCTTTTTTTGGAGCAGAGCGTTTTAATATTAATGGAAGGAAAGAGATTTCCTCTGAAAAGAGAATGAGAACGAGGCCTGTGGAGACTTCTTGTTTTAAATTGTTGGGGCTTGGATAATTAGAGGGAGTGTTGGGTGGACAAGCAGGAGTTAACTTCCTTCTCTTTGTTTTCCCCACTGTTTTAAGATTTCATTTGTAGCTCAGCGGCAGCAAAGCTTTGAGGATGAGGGAGCTGCCAAAACAGGGAGGAAGGTTTCTAGGGGGTAATATTTTGAACTCGCTGACTCAAGCTGGTATTTATAAGCTATCTTTCAGAGACCGCTGGCATTGTCGACATCGCCATGGAGATATGACGGCCACAGATTCTACTCTGCTGAAACTGGTGCGTATGCGTTTTGGGTGGGAGTTTGGGTGGGTAGGAGTGAGTGAGGATGTATGAAAAAACTTAAAGAAGTGGGGAACAGTGTAGCCCTGCATTTTGACACGGCACGCAGAGCTGCGAGGCTGACCCACAGCGCAAATGGCTGACCCTAAACGCAGATTTATTGACATTTTGCAAAGAAACCAGGTAGCTGATTTCAAGAAGCCAGGTAGATGGGAGTGGTGAAGTGGCTGGTGTCTTTATTATATATGATGAGACTTTGGGGGAGCGCGCTGAGGCGGCAGTTGAATACATACAAACATGGCTCCCAGCTGAGGACTCCATCACAGCTGCCGTGCCAAAATGGCCACCAGGGGTGCGGCCAGTATCCGTGCTGGTAGGAGCTCCTAACGACCAAGGGCCACTGAGACAATTACGGCATTACACGCGTGCCTTCGATTCTGATCCAGTATCGACAAGGCAGACAGCCCTGCATGGCCCTGAAAGAGGCACTGCAAAGAGGACTCCACTCAAAGTCGTGAGCTGTTTTAACGATCAATATGAGCTAATTCACCGGAACCGCTACAGTTCTTACACTCAGAGTTCTACCTGGTATCTGTGGAACTCAGAGCCAAGAGTATGTCACCGCACAAAAAAGGGATCACTGCTGTCAAATGAACAGGCAGGTCCAGCTTACAATTTAACTTTGTATCCCACAGAATGTACCAGAAAAGAAAAGTGTAAAGATTTTTGAAAGGAATATACAGACACACTGAGCCGTTCTCAGCCTGACAGTCAAGCAAGGGAGTGTGCAAAAAAAAAAAAAAAGCAGAAACTAATTTCAGCACCCTATGCAGATAAGCACTGGATGTCTGACACTGTAATAGCGTATATGCTATAATGCTACTCTATTATGCTACGCTCAGGCTGAAGGACAAGCTATCAGGTTCCCGTTGAGAGACCAGGAGCGAGTTTAAACAGATTTAGGTTATATACTCTCTTAAGCCTGTTTTAGCTCATTGAGCAGGCCTCGCTTAAATGTTTGCTCTGCCTCCTATCTCACTAAGACCCACTGTATTTTTCTTTTTTCTCTTTGCTCGATGGCAAATGTGAACATGACATTAAAAAAATACAGTAATTTGTGTTTTGGTTATCTTACTCGTGGTGTAAATGTAAACTCTGATTATAATCTATTAATGAGAAGCATCCGTGAATGATTTCCTCCATAGTCTCAGCATGGCTAATGGTTTATGCCAAGATTTAAGCTTTTTTGATTTTCCTCAAAAGCAGCATTAATAGATACGAGGTGAAGAGATGGTCATCTCATCTTATATTGTTAAAGCACAATTGTTACATTGCGTTGTGTGCTCATAACACAAACAGCAAAACTGATTAAAAGCACTTTATTGCCCTAAAACCAAGCCGGATAACTGCATTGCAAAACATAACTGCTTGAACACAAAGGCTCTTCATTATACACTAGCCATTATTATTATTATTATTGCAAAAATACTACTTTTACAACTACTAAAACTACGTTTACTACTATAACTACTACTATTACTACTATAACTACTACTACTATTACTACTATAACTACTGCTACTACTATTACTACTATAACTACTGCTACTACTATTACTACTATAACTACTACTACTATTACTACTATAACTACTGCTACTATTACTACTATAACTACTGCTACTACTATTACTACTATAACTACTGCTACTACTATTACTACTATAACTACTGCTACTACTATTACTACTATAACTACTACTACTATTACTACTATAACTTTACTACTATAACTACTACTACTATTACTACTATAACTACTGCTACTACTATTACTACTATAACTACTGCTCCTACTATTACTACTATAACTACTACTACTATTACTACTATAACTACTGCTCCTACTATTACTACTATAACTACTACTACTATTACTACTATAACTACTGCTCCTACTATTACTACTATGACTATCACTGCTATTGTTACTACTACTATTACTACTGGTGCTACTACCAATCATCATACTTTTTCCAAGCTTCTCTTATTTTGCTGAGTGATCGCTATGAGATAATAGCTAAGCTCTTGGACTGCGGACTGTTTTGACAGGACAGACATAAATTGCAAGCTGACACATCTAAACGCGTGGCTTTGTTGAGTTAGCATTTTCTTTTGGAGCGCACCGTTTGTGTAAAGCATTTCACGTCATCCACAAGACCTTCTACATTACACCAACGGCAGCAACACCAACGGCAACAACAGGAAAAAAATCCCTAGTACTGTATGTCACTTTGTCGGAATGTCAGATTCCAGCACAACCACAATTCTAGAATGTTAAATAACCACAGGGCAGCCGGAAAAGTCGAATCAAAAAATGTGTTGTATGACTAATGTGAATTTGCTCAGGATACAATAACATTTTTCTGATACTGGGTTTCTTTCCCATGATCATATTCTTTTTATTGTATAAAACACTGAATATTTCATAAGTGCACAGTCTCACATCACTGGAACAGAAGAGATATTTATTGTCTCATTTATCATATATTCAGTTCCACAGAACGACCCTCTCCTCGCAGGTATAAAAGCAGCCGGTGCTGGAGGTGGTTGGGGTTATTCTGTTTCTAATTGGGCCCGGTCCCACCACAGACGATCCACTCATCACCTTGCTGTTGTCCTCGGGCCATGCGGCTTCGCATCACACGCAGGGTAGCCCTTTCGCTGAGGAAGGACCCTTGGGTGCCCTGCGCAGTGCCCGTCTCTGATGCCAGCCCAGCGTTGTTTTCTTTGTGCTCTTTTTTTTGCACTAAGCCCTGGGCTACCAGCCATGCCTCCGGGTGCTTCTACCTGCTAGCCTGCAGCGGGACTGCCAGGGAAGGCAGGGAGGGGGCACAGGCGTGTTCAGAACAGAGCAGAGGAGCTAGAGCCTGGGTGATGGGGGTAAACACCCCAACCCACCACTCCACACACACACACACACACACACACACACACACACACACACACACACACACACACACACACACACATATATATATACTGAACACACACACACACACACACACACACACACACACACACACACACACACACACACACACACATACATATACAACACACACACACACACACACACACACACACACACACACACACACATATATATATATATACTGAACACACACACACACACACACACACACACACACACACACACACACACACACACACACACACAGATGGATGCTGGCTATGGTCCCCACTGACGTAGGACATTTAAACATAACCTCTGAGACTTTTTTATCACAGCACTTTACAAAATGCTGTAATTTTATTCCATATTAAATGGCTGAATTTGATTACGTATATCATAAAGTGGAATATTACTTTTTCAATTGCTAAGGGATGGCTGGCTTAAATAAGGTATAACATCTGGGCTTTGTGTTAGATTACCATGAGCTATTTCCAAAAGAAAAAAAAAAAAAAAAAATAAATAACTAACAAACAAAGGTAGTGTAAAACTGAAAATTGCCCTTTGGGTTCGCAAATTTAATGCATTAACTGTCAGATTGGAGACAGATCTCAGATGACATACATAACAATATAAGCTCTTCCTCAGAGATATCCCTGCTAAACATAGTGTATATCAGGAATGTTGATGTCCTCAGTTCGGTGGACTTGCGCAGACACGCTGGACATGATATTAATTGCAATGTTTGTAACCCATACAAGTTGTCAGACTAATTTTATACTCTTGAATATGAATGCACTAGTCATTACTGTCGTAAATGTATGAATAATGTTAGCATGCTGTGGACATTAACAGCAGGTATAGAAATGTATTTACATATATAACACATCACAGTGTTATGCAAAACGGTGTTGTACAAAATGGATGAAGCTCCTATAACACAGTGCTACTGCCTGAGGCCATTAATGATCAGCATGACAACTTCTGTTTCTCATAAAATCACTGAAAAATGAAACTTTATAATGGAGTTTAGCGATATTTTACATTTTCCACTGATGCTGATCTTGTGAACATTGTCATTTTCTCCAGACTAGGCAGACAAAAAAAAAAAAAGCAAAAGAAAAAAAAAAATCATTGTTACTTTTCTGTCTCTGTACTTTTCTCTCCGTTTTGCTCTGTTTTTTTTTTTTTTCTGTAAGCTTTAACAGAGATAGAAAAAAGTCAAACCCTCACACAGAGTATGGGAACTGCAGGGCTTAATCCCAGAGCTGAAATAGGTAACTTTCAGTGATACGGGCCGCAGTGCAGTCTGGCGGACTGGATCAGGACAGGAAGAAGGATGCTCGGTCACAGGTCTCCTTTCGGGACGCCCGGGCGTGTTCTTCTCTGTCCACACCGGCACTGACCCGTTCGCTCACAGCGCGCTCAGACCATCTGCTGCAGGGACGCCTCACCAACAACACACACACGCAGACGCCCAGGAACATGGCCTGCACCCCCGAAAAGGCCCACAGACAGACAGGGCTAATGACGTCCGATGAGGATGGTGGAGGAACACGACCAGAGCTCAGAAACAAGACGCTGCAACCGCCAAAGTGGTGCAGTGTGACGGCACGCCTAACGGGTCAGAATCCTCCGGGATAATTCATTAAAGCGCTGGCAAAGCTCCGTCATTTTCACGCGGCCCGTCTGACACTGAGGTATTGACAACCGCGTGCCTATTAGCGCAGCGTTTCTGTCCTTTGACTAATGGATGGACTCGTGTTTTGATTTCACTCATAAACAGATCTCTGTCACGATGACAAGAAACGAAGGATCAATCTTTATGTTCCCTTTCGGTCTCCTCTGCTTGCTCTGTTTCACACTGTGCACTCAATATAGTCTCCTGATTGAAGTGTGATTCTTCTACCACCAATTTATCTATATAACAACAGAAAATGGTAAATCTCCAGTGACAGAAAGCTGAAATCTGAAAGAGAACTTAGATGAAATAATAAATGGTTTTATTCTACCTCATCCCAATCATATTATTAGCCTGCTGGTTGGGATGGCAGCATGAACACCTGGGAATATGTGGTGTAAATTGCTTTCTAAAATAGTAATAATTCATATAATCCAAGTATGAGTCAGAATGGATGTTCCCGAACATATATATTTATATATGCAATTAGTCAGAGAAGAAACTTATGATTAGATAAGTAGTGGTACAAAATTATACCAATGCATTATAGCAATCTACATTCAAAACCCTCACATTACATCCCTAGCCCTTGATTCCACAGGCCTTCACAAAATCGAGCGCTCTCAGATAATGTTCCTTGTTAAATAAAGATTGAGCAATTCAAAACCACAAACAAAAGGGAACGGCAGTGCCTCTCCATTTAACTACTTGAATGAAGATCCCCAGTTAAAGAGTACGGCCCATTCCTCACGCCGCTACGACGTCTGAATACCCAAACACATTTACCCGTGCATTGTGTAATAAGAGAAGGCTCATTGTTCTACGGGGTGGTTTAAAACAAATAAATGAATAAATGAAGAGGGCCTGATTTTTTCCAAGGCCTTTAAACTGTCTGTATTGATAAGGTGCTCAGGCTGGGGTTATGCAACACACTGACTCTGCACTTACGGCACGGCTGCTCCCCGCTGAACGCCGGAGGAGGAGATTTCATTGGGAATGGCAGAGTTCACAGACCCCTCTCGCAGATGGATTCACTGCTCATTGCAGATGATCTTCAGACGCGGAACGGGGGAACGGCGAAAACCCCGCTTTCTCTCCGCCGCGCCTCAAAACTCTTGCAGACTGTGCAGAAACGCGTAATTGGACGAGAGGAGCACTTCCCACCATCCCCGTGTCTGGCAGACTCTTTGAAATCTTGAAAGTCGAGGTTCTTTCAAAATGGCAATTACCTTCACCATTAATGGTGCCGGTCTCCCTGTCTCAGGAATGTTCTATGCATTTAAATCATTTCTGCTTGAAGTGTATCACTCTTCCCATTACAACGGTTGTCTATTTCTTCACAGGTGGCTAAGAACGGAAATTCTTTTAGATGCAAAAGTTGGACTCATCACCTCCAATGAAGGAGATCATTAGCGGAAAGCTGAGGGCAGAAACTTCTGGAAACTTGGAGGAAACTCTTCGGTTCTTTTGTTTGTTGCCTCGCTAAGGCTGTCCGTTCCCTTTACAGTTCAAACTCCCTGCACAACCAGACCCCAAAACCCTGTATGATTTTTTCATGGACAGTCCAGACGTTCATAATAGCTGCAGAACTACACTACACCAGTCAAAATATGTGCTCCTCAAAGCTAATAAGATATGACTTCTGCACCACTCACAGCTAATGCGGCTAGGCTGTGCTTCAAATTATTCACTGTTTCCCCTAGGATGTTCCTGCAAACCTGGGTAGGGCCCACGCAGGTATGCACCACTTCTGCGCAAGCTGGTGTCTCATCTTCAGGCAATTCACTTAGCGTTTAGATCAAAAAGCCTTAAATAAGAGAAAACTGTGTCCTGTGTATTTACGTTTTGACAGTTAAACCTCCAGCGAGGTTAGAATCGCTGAAGTTGTTGCAAGTTTTATTCCAACAGAATGAATAAACTGTAAACCTAACGAAGCTTGTCTTGCTTCTCAGATGTAAAGCAGCTATGCAACAGTGTTCAACTCCACATCTACAAAGTGCTGATGACCAAAGGGTTATTTTTTCCAGGATATTCTATTTTTTAAAATATTCTTTAATATACACACATTTCCAGACAGCAAGTTAACAGTTCACAAAGAACCACTGTGGTTCATTTAGACTTGCTCGAGACTTATTCAATTACAGACAGAATCTATGCTGAATGTGTAGCTGTTTCATTTCTAGACACATTTCTATAATGGCATCATTTGTGAAAATGAAATGTACACATGTACAAACAAACAAAAACAACAAAAAAATTTTTATAGGCTTTCTCAAACAACTTATTAAGACATTTTTGTGCTTATTCCTTGTAGTCAATATGCTTTTTTTTTGTATGAAAATTTAAAATCGATTTCAATCAGATTACAAGATCATAGGCTGGGATGCAGGCTTTCAAAGGTTTACAGTGATAAAAACAAACGACTTTTAAAGAAGCGATCAGTCTCCAAGAGGAATAAACCTATGGCCTGACCTAACAAGGCCACTGAGAAACATTTATAACCACAAAATGACCACTGCCAGTGTGCAGCATTCATCTGACCATCAGGACTGACCGCAGTACCGTGAACAGTGTCAGCTCCAACCACATACCCACATACCCACGTGCCCATGTCGGCCAAAATCCTCACTGCAAGTTTTCACAGCACTGTAAGTTTCATGCCCAGGGGGTACCTGCTGACGGCTATGGAAGCACTCTTCATCAGGACACTAATGTTCAACACAAAGAAAAAAAAATCTGTTAAAAAGACAACAGGAAGCTACTGTGGACACACTCCCAATGGCCCGTTCCTCATCTCATCCACAGGAGACTGGATTTCAACACAACATATGGGAAGCGCATAAAATCCATATCACAGTGAGCGGTGAGTTCTGATAAACACTGAGCATTAACGCAGCGTTTCCCAGCCTCGGTCCTGTGGGCAAACACCATTCATTCATTTTCATCCCAGCTTCCAATTAATTAGGTTCCATTCAGCGGTTAATTGACTCCCCTTCACTCGGGTGTTACAGTAAACGGGATTTGGTGCGAGCGCGATGCCGTTCATGGCGTAGTCCGCAGCGGGCATTAGCTGCTCAATTTCACTGGAGAGATTACAGGGATCAGTTTTGCTCTTGTCATGTTAGCCTCCCTTCAGTCTGTGCCATGAGTACCGACACATTTTTATGAATCACTCAGTAATAAGATGAAGCCAAATAAAACTGTTGAGAGATATGTCCAGGTTTATGCATATGCCTTCTTTAAGTTATATTAGCAGGAGGATACCTCTTACAGCACACCATATTCTCAGAAATGGAGAATATGGGCTATGAGGATGTGTCTACTAAACACAGTATTAAATTAACAGCTCAATTAAACCCAGGTAATTGACATCTCAGCTGACGCACCCAGCACTGATCCCAGAGCGGTCACCAAGAATTGAATCAAAGGTATGCTCGTTCATTTTCTCCTTTTTTTACTGTAGCAACATAATCAAACTCATCTAAATTTGCATACATGTTTATTCCAAGTGTCCCTTTGTGCAGGCCCTCTTAAACTCATAGCAGAGAAAAATACATGGTACAGAGAATATAAATCCAGATTCATTTCAATATTTATAAGAAAAATAAACATTCTTTCAATGAATAAATGTTGCCTACCACTGCATTTATGTTAATTCTGCCACAATTGCTTTTATTGTTAGTCAGCGTAATAACAATAACAAGCACAGTAAAATATTTCACAAATTATTTTAGAGAATCGGTACTTTCTCTTACCCAGCTAAAATGGACCTGGCAACATCTCTGCATCTTAATGCAGATTCTACTCATGGTGTATTTGATCAAGAAAACATTAAGTACTGGTGCTTGCATCACACCTAATATATTTTAGAAGAAGAAGAGCACACTCCAAGGGACATGGCTGCATGTCTCCAATAAAATATAACATACTAAAAAAAAAAAAAAAAAAACGTATGTTGTAACATTAAGTCTCTTTTGATTGAATTCCATACACCCTCAACGTGACTAAGTGCGTTTGATTGGGTTCCAGCCATGCTGTTTTTGCTGACCTGATACTGATGAGACTCTGAGGTATACATGCTGTGTTGCCGGATTTAATCCCACCATTACTGCTCTGTCCCAAACTTCCCTTCCCATAATTCCCTGTTTTAAGCACAGAGTGGCCCCCGCTCCATCTGCAAACGGCGGCTCCCCTTAACAAGATGCCACTGTAAGCAAATATGTACCGTATCTACGGTGCCGTCTAAAACTCACATAATGAATCAAGTAAAATTCCACAGGGGTTCTAACGGAGGTGGCCAGGGACTGACCCTGGTTCACCCAAAATCCCAGGCGAGCTCATTACCACATGCCAAATGAAAAGGTTATTTAGCAAGTCAGTGTTCATGCTAAGGGAAGATTGTATATGGTAATGCATTTGATTTAAAAGTTGAAGTTGGGGAGAGTTACTTTCCAAAATCTTTACATTTAATTAAAAGGATTTTTTTTAGATCTGTTATATTTGCATCTGTGCAAATGTGTGCCTTCCACTTTTTTTGTTCAAAATGCATGGCCTCCCTTATTTTCTTACTGAGAGCATTTTTTTTTTTACAAGTGGATTTTTACATCTAAAGAGCCTGGAGCATCCCACTCATATGGTTTCTTTACAGTGCAGGAAACATGGCTCAATGATAAGTGACCCTCTGCCAGAAGCCATCACCTCCAATAAGAGCCCATGGATGGAAGCTACATTTGACAGTCAGACCAGGAAAGGGCTGCAGTGGAGTTACTGAACTGTGACACAGGTGACATAGAGGTGACATTATGTGACATTACTCATCTCTTTTTTGGATTTGGATTTGAAAACTATGGAGAGTGTGTATTGACTGTCTGTGTTTTAATGGTGAAATGAATATGGTACATAACTGGCAACATCTGTGTGATTTTTTTGGCTCATCACCATGACGAAAGATTTTCAGATTGACTCACTGTGCCTGGTACTCAGGTTGAATGGATGATGTGAAACTAGACAGAGCGCCAGTCAGATGCCAGCTGTCACTTTAAGCAGAGTGAACCCAGTTACTGTCATTGTGACATATCATTTCAGTTCAGTCCTGTTGCTTTATGGCATATTCACCTTTAAAAATACATACATTTTTATTTCCCCCTTGTTTCTGCAAATACATTTCATCAAAAACCAAAAAAGGTTAATAGGTGGGTATACTGTCTAAGGAGGTGGGCATACTGTAACTCCAAAGCCCATATGTATTTACAGTAATACATTAATAGGCTAATAAGTGAGTGTACTGTTCATCCCCATAGATCAGGTGGGTACCTTCCGTATATATGTGTATGCCCTACTCTACACGTCTGACAATTCCTTTCAATGGAAAAAAGAAATCAATTATTTATCAAATCAATGGTTACCTTGCATTATTGATGCAGGCACTTGAGAGGTTATCTGCTGGCGTGAAGCGTTGAGTGTAATGTATTTTTGCCCTGCCGGCTCTCCTGCTACTCAATTTATCAACTGACAATACCCCAATAGGCCACTTTATTAGCACATAATATGCGTGTAATAACCAAAATGGCTGAAGACGTACAGAGCACAACACTCTATTGAATATACACATTTCCCATAATGCAGCACACAGGGAGAGAGGCACGTTTACAACACGGATCATCTTCTGAGTGAGCGCAGGTAGTCTTTGCAATCGCATATGTGATTACATAGGTTTACTCATATTATGTTCCAGGAGAGGTAACTGACCTCCAGCAGTCTGCATTGACACATTTAATCTTGGCTCAAAGAATCTGGACACATTGTATGCCTCTCAACCAACAGCTGCAGAGTCTGCACTGCTATTATGTTGCTCTTTAGATGCTTGCAGATTATTATGTATATATTTATCATAGAAAATAGGACAATTTGCACAGGTAATTTTGCCACCACGGATAATTATTAGACTTGATGCTCTTGTCCTCTTGAATCATATATATTGCGTTTCAGGATAATTGGCAGGCTTATCATGAGCAGTAAATGCCACTAATCTGAGGACCTCCATTTTGGCACTTGTTGCAGTTGTCATTAACCTTGAGTGCATTCAATCACAATGACCTTGTGAGTCATTCTAGATAAGATAATAATGAGAAAAAGTGGATATAAATTCCTTTATAGATAATCATGACTATTTAAAACTCAAAGACGCTCAAAGTGTGAATGTATGGCATCAGTGAAGAACATTGCGGTTCCCCTGCCCCACATAAAGTGCAGAGAATCATGTTATGTTCAGTGAGGTACAGCTGTGAGATGAACACGTGTTAAGATATAACGTTCACAGCTGCTAACCACTCAAAAACAATGTACTATTCCTCTCTCATCTTCCACGGCTATCAGATAATCCAGTGAAAATGCACTACTGAGAATGAGCATAATGGCCAGATTCCCTTGGTTCAATCACACAGGAGGGAGATGTCTGTGTTTTCAGAATGTGGCCTGTTTACTACGTGACATGTAGTTGTATTACATGTTTATTACATGCATAGGCCTGTAACTACTCTGATGGGTCACTGGTGGTTTCTGCACCGTTTAGTAAAACAAGGGAACAGTCCGTTTGTCTGTCCATGTGTGAGTGAATGAGCAAACACGTGTCTGTGTGAGTGGTTGAGTAAGAGGTGAGTGAGTGAGTGAGTGAGTGAGTGAGTGAGTGAGTGAGTGAGTGAGTGAGTGAGTGAGTGAGTGACTGAGTGAGTGAGTGAGTGAGTGAGTGAGTGACTGACTGACTGACTGACTGAGTGAGTGAGTGAGTGAGTGAGTGAGTGAGTGAGTGAGTGAGTGAGTGAGTGAGTGAGTGAGTGATTGACAGTCTTTTTACAAGGAGCAGTAAATCACAGCCAAAAACTTGCAAAAACACAAAAAAAAAAAAAAAACAAATCAACAGCATGCCACAACATGACGATGTGCACTGGGGTTTAATGGAACAAACAGCAGGGCAAATGAAAACTGGGTTTGTTCCTTTAGACAAACACAAACATTTAGGTGCATCTCGTAGACAGAGACGCAGGCATTTTAACGAACGGGGAATGAAAAAGTGCTGCCCCAGTATGATGTAATTTGCATTGTAATTACATGTTTGCCAATCAACTTCCCACAAAGCAGAGACTGGACTGATCACAAGTGAATGGTGATTACACTGTTTTTATTTACTCATAGTTGGGCTCATATTCTGACTACTGTGTTCTTGACTAAGGGATGAGTGTGGGAGATATTTCTATGTCCAAAGCTAAATAGAGTATTCCGTTTGCTGCAGCCTTCACATATGACCCGAGGACCAGAAAGATGCTGAAAGGATTTTGATCTTACTACATAATTTTATGCAAAGCGCTTGCCACTCTCCCTACAGCAGATTCACATGACAACATAATAAGTGATGATATTATACACACAATAAAATATCGGGCCTATCCGGTCACTAAAGGTTAATTCCTTATGAGTTTCCTTCTGGGTAAACTGAAGAAAAACATTTTTCTGTGTATATTCTCAAGGATAAAAATTGTAAAAAAAAAAAAAAAAAAACAATGTATAAACAGTAAACAAAAACTGATTTTGGCACCCACAAATGAAAAACTATGTTAATATTTAAAATGTCTTGCCTTGACAAATTGACTTCATAATTGAGCTGAGAAAAATTATCCCCCATTATCCACCAATTAAAGCCTCAACCCCTGCCAGCTTCTGCACTCCTTAACACATCTTTGTGGCGCCATTTTCTCCCATTAAAGAGATTTATACTAAATTACTGTGATTTCACTAATTTTATTCTGAGGTGCTCACCTTCCTCCTATCATTAAAACATTAAAAACAAGGAAGTAGGAAACATGAAATAAAAATACAAAGTAAACTGAATAGATTGTGAGGGGTGACAATTAGAATGGTCTGTGGCCTGCCTTGTTGCCATGCTGCTGCCTGGCTGCCAGAACTGGCCAATTAAATCATCTTATTGACAGAGGAAGTGATACACAATTTCGCTCAAATGTCAAATTCCACCTTTCTATTTCACTAAAGAAAGGGATGTATTTATATAAATACAGACAGTATATTTATAATGGGAGTTTTCTTTGAAATGAGCACATAAAATGACACGGTGCATACATGTTTGTTTACTTTCACAGGCACAGATAAGCCGCGATGACCTTGGGACCCGTTTGAAGAGCAGCAGTGGAGGACATGGGAAACAGTGATGGGGGCTCCGGGTCGGCATGCTGTAAGCACGGGTGTCTTTGCTTTATCGCTCGTCATCTCTTATCCACTCTCTCTACGGAGAGCGAGCGACACAGAGGGACTGTGAGAACGCGCGGTCGCTAAAAAAAGGAACCTGGTCCCATTCTCCCAGCCTGCATTGCTCCGGCTCCTTGCCTGGAATTAACTGGGATTTAATTAAGGCCCAAACTCAGCCATCCTGTGATTGAGTTCTGAGAATAGCACGCCCCCAACCCCCCACCACTCCACATCTCCACCCCCACCCCACAATCAACCCCCCCATACCCTGCCTGCTTTGTACGAGCCCCCACGGCTGGGGCGTTCATGCAGCGTTTCTGTTTTTAGTCTCGATACAGTCAGTAAGGGTGGGGGGGAGAAAAAAGCCGTGATCCAATAAGGACTGTGCTATGTCAGGCACTCCATCCAGACTGATTCTGAGATTAAGCCTGCAGACCCTCCAGCTGCATCTGAGCAGCCCATGAGTGAGGCACAATCCATCTCTCAGTATCTCAGATCAGAGACCCAACATCACAAATGACTGAAAAATAATGACCGACATGTGTGTGTGTGTCTGTGTGTGTGTGTGTGTGTGTGTGTGTGTGTGTGGGTGAGCACGTGTGTATGTGCGTGTGTGTTTGTGGATGTGTGTGCATGCATGCCTGTGTGTGTGTGTGTATGTACGTGTGTGTTTGTGGATGTGTGTGCATGCATGCCTGTGTGTGTGTGTATGTACGTGTGTGTTTGTGCATGTGTGTGCATGCATGCCTGTGTGTGTTTGTGTATGTACGTGTGTGTTTGTGCATGTGTGTGTATGTATTCCTGTGTGTGTAGTTTGGATGCCGATTTCAAATGTACTTTTACTTTTCAAGTTTAGCAGGCTTGTCCTGGATTGCCATAAACATTCATTGATATTAGTCATGAACACAGTGACAACCAAGTTTTATTCACAGCCAGTTACACAACACATTGCTCATGTCATTTGTTTTCATGAATTAAGATTATTGAAAAATTCATACATTTGGAATTCAATCTCGCACATGTTCTCTGGGGCCTTCTTGCCTGGCTGTGGCTATAGGTAAGTTATTTTACATTACAGCTGCATATTTGAATCTCTAACTTTATCAACATTCACAGCACTTTTAACAAACTGAACAGGCAGTTTTGCATGTATATCCTACCTCAAAGAAATTTGAATTGTGTATTTGGAAGTTTGCAGAAAACCTCTCCTGATGGAATTACAGGCTTGGGTTTTATAGATGTGTATGCATTAACTCTATGGTGAAAGTAAAGTCATTTAATAAGGGACTCTCACCGATGCCCGTAATGGGGACAGAACTGTTTAATATTAAATGGAATCCATTTTAGGACATTGTCATGCATACATACATCCTGCTTCATCCAATCTAGAGTCATGGAGGACTGGAGCCTTTCCCAGCATGCACTGGGTGCCATGCAGAGAGACACCCTGGACAGTTTGCCTGTCCATCACAGGGCCAGGCACACATACATACACACACACACACACACACACACACACACACACACACACCCTTGGGCAATTTAGGAAGTCCAGTCCACCTAATCTGCATGTCTTTGAACTGTGGGAGGAAAGCAGAGAACCCAGATAAAAACCCAGTGGAGGATGTAGAGAACATACAAGCTCCACACGGCACGGCCACAGTGGAAATGCAACCAAAGTCCTTCTTGCTTGCTATTTAATCAGCCTCAATCCACAGCTTTGCCTGAGTTTGATCATAAGATGATTAAATCCACGCACATTCTCAAAAACTACACAAACCATTAATGTGAAAATGGACATCGAAATGGTACAAAATACGTAAGCATTTCTCACAACGCATTCCGTTCCTGCCATCTCTCAACAAACAAGCAAACCACCCTCTGCCATTAGGATTTAATTATGGTTTCCACCACTGCACAAAAACCCAGTCACCCGCTGACAACTTGCGCAAACCTCCCCCTGCCCTCTCCGCCCCAACCCCCTCCTCCCCCCCTCCTCCATAGCTCCTGACAGCCACTGTCTGTTCATCTCAGGCTAATCTCCACCCAGATCGATGGCCAACCAAGTGTGATCCACAGGATGTTTTACCCTTCTTCAGCTTTCAGGCCTGGACTCACAACTGTGGCAAAACAAAACAAAAAAAAAAAAAAAAAAAAAAAAACCTGTCCTGAACTGACAAGATCAGCTGTGACATCCCATAGCTGATCTTGGGATGAATTTAAGGTGAGTGAACTTCCTGTCACAGGTGAGACTCACCTTTACTGATGTCCTGGTACTCCACCCACAGCTGTCGCTGAACCTGCTTGTTGGGGTACCAGATGTTACAGGACTCCTCAAACCCATACACTGCCTCCTGCACAAAGTGGTTCCCAAACTCCTTCAGGATGGACACGAAGTCGTTCCGCAGCGTGGCGCCGTCCAGGGAATGGATGGCAGAGCTGAAAGCTGCAAACGGGACACACATGGGCCTGCTTCAGTGTTCTGTATTACCTGTGACACACAACCTGCCTTAAAAAGGCTTAACTGTGACACAACCTGTTTTAACGCTGTGAATGTGACAACAACATGCCTTAAAGGTTTGGATGTGACACACAATTTGCCTTAAAGGTCTGTGGTACACAACCAGTGTTAAAGGACTCAGTTACATTTCTACAAAATGTTTGACCTAGCTGTGAATATCCCGATTTTACATTAGTGAATGTGACGTACAAATTTCTTGCAGGCGGTGGGTGTAACACAATCTGCTTTACAGCAGCGGACATGACACAAAAACAATTTAATGGAGTGGATTTAACACACAACTTGCTTTATGAATGTTGCCTTATGGCTGTGGTTACGACACAAAACCTGCCTTAACCCAACACACAGACAATAGTCAATTTTATGTCCCGCATCAAAGTTTACCTTCCATTTCATTGCCTCAGTAAAATGCTGAAAGCCAGGGACAGTAATTGCTTTACAAAGAAAACAGATCATTTAAGGAATGAATACCTAACAAAGCAATAAATCTTTAATGTGCCGATTTTAACACCTGGAAGAGTGGCTTGCACATTGCTGCAGAACAAATATCTGCGTGGAACAAGGAGCTGTTCTCTAATTGCATTGTTCTCAGAAGAACAGCTATTTTTATCTCCTCCAACAGGTTTACACCATGCATCTGCAATGTTTTTGGGCCAGACGGATGCCTATATATGCAATATAATTTATATTACATGGTCAGATCCCTTGTTCAGCTTTAACATATTATTAAATATAGTGAGCTGTTTTGCATTTTCCATGCAATAACAATGCATTATTCTTAACGTTGAACTGGAAAACATCTGCAGACATTACATTTTAGACTTATACATATTTATTTTGATTTCCTTCACACACACACACACACACACACAGCAAAATCTGAAACAAAGGTAAGAATACTAGGGTTATAATAATTTCATTAGTAAAAAAAAAACCCTTCATGCTATTTCAACAGCAGATTTGAAAATTAATCTTTCAAAGTATGTATGAATCACTGAAATCCTCAGGGGTCTCAAGACTCTTTTACATCTCTCTATGTTCCTGTTTTTTTTTTGTACAAATCTGATTTGTCTGGTGGAACACACACACACACACACACACACACACACACACACACAATGGTTCATTGTGTTTACGTTTCCCATTACCCTTCGACAGAGCTTAAACGCAGCGCCCTGACCTTCCCCTCCACTGAAGGGCCAGTGTAAACAGGGACAGCACTGCGTAACGGGTCACCAGCAATACCAGGGCAGAGACAGCCATTAAGTAGTGATGGCGCTTCACCATCCTGTGTTAAATCTGAAACGCCCTGTTACAGCAGCCCCATGAAAAATGAAAACCTAAAATGGCACTGGACGGAAAGAGGGCTGCAGAGCTACCGCTCGTAATGAGACAGGAAATGGAATTTTAAAGGTCAGCCAGGTTTTTTTTTTTTTTTTTTCAAAAGCAGAGCAATCGCCAATGAATAAGGAGTGGCAAAACCACGGTAACAAATTTTTGAGTGTTATTAAAAATAAGGGGATATTACATTACAGCATTTAAATGTGGCCTCATCAGGTGACCTGTTCTGAGTTCTACTGAATATTTTGGGTGTGTAGACAGGTACACATACTAACCACCTAACTGAATAACCTGCTTCCACTCTTTCACTCTGGGGAAATGGGAGAAACATCCATTGAAAAATAGCAAGCCAAAGAGGACACATTTACAGCTAAATTGTAATTTAACCTCAGGAAATGTTCTGTGCTATTTTCTGTTTATTTCATTGATTGGACACAGAAAGCCAGTTATTCACCTGTTAAGGAACCCTTATTCATCATTATTTACTCAAACTGCGTCTTTGTGAGTGTTTGACTTTTTTAATCACAATGCTACTCCCTTAAGCCTTTATTTCCTGGAAAAAGAGGGAGGGGCTTATATAAAGCAGCCAATCAGAAAAAAGGCATGACAATTCAGCTTCTGCTATTGGGAGATATGTTTGGTGCTGCATGAGCACTGCCACTAAACTCTGATCAAAAGTTATCTTTGTGAAGCCATCACGGCAGGGCTTGTCAAAACCCTTTGGCCCTCCTCAGACAAAAAGCGATGGGAAGATGACAGCTTATTAGGCCGTTGTGAGAGGCTAAACCGCATCCGGGCTTGCTGACGCAAATGCGGGCTGCCAACTGTGTGCCCGGGGCCAAGGTCACGTGACCGGGCCTCCTCTTTTCGCTTCCAGAGCACGTGTTGAGTTTTGACACATCTGCCAGAGCGTTTTAAGGGGCCGCTGTGCGGGTTTACCTGGGCCTTTGAGCATGGGGGTGGGAGGAGGCCTCACGGCGGGGATTTTAGCCCCCGAGTGTGCGTGCGTCACTTCTTTCAGCTTACCTTGGGAGAGAGTCCACTGATTGAGCTTGACATGGTACAAAATGGATCTCAGCCGCCACTTCTGGACCAGGGGGTACCCAGAAACCTCACTGTAGTTCACCATGCCTGCAGAGGACAGAATGGGAGGCAGCGTGTTTGAGAGGAAAGGAAAGAGTCCAGTTGCCATACATTCACCAAGAGTGAGGAACAAATAAAAAATTAAATAAATAAAAGGAAACACATTTCTAGAGCATCTTTGGCAGTCTGAGCCATACAGTCAGTTCTAATATGCTACTGTACTTGGAGCTTAAGCTCTTTCACTGGGAAGACAGTGAACTTTGACTCCCCCCCCCCCCGCAGGCTGTTGACTGTCTTCTACCGCACACATCACAAAGCACTCCTCTTCTGAAAAAAGAGACCTAAAATCCACTTCTCTCTCAGATACTTTAAGCGAGTACTGTGTGTATCAGTAAGGTTTTCATCTCAATCACCCTGAAACACAATGCAGGTATTCTTGCCACAGATCTTAATGTGTCAGTCCTTTACGCGTAAATACACTGGACTGATTGTGGAGTAATTTATACGAGCAGTGCTGTGAAACATTACTGATTATGTAGAGGCTCTTTTCAGTGTGGAGAATGTGACTGAGAGCGCCAACACATCCTGAGGCCATGATGGACCGGTCCCTGCGTTTGATGGAGATGACAGAGATCATTGATGACGGACACCTCATTACAGAGGTATGTTTAAATGAAATATGGTGAAGCGTGCATCATACCTGCACAAATTGAACACATTCATCATCCGTGGCTACACGGCCCGCGGTTGCTTCGCGCGTTTTCGGATCCTCCGCGTCACCGCATGCCGAAACCGGCACGGCGATAAATCATCTCGTCTCCTATGGCAACCCATCCGCCACGCGGGGCAGTGACAGGGAATCGGCGGCGCTCCATCAATCCGCTCGACGCGTAAACAAACAGACCTCGGGCGGACGGGGGCCCCGGGCGCGTAACGTCACGGGAACGTTCCCTTAACATTCAGCCCATCGGGTTTGGGAATGCTGTTTATCGTGGGGGGCACGTGACAGGCAGCTCTAGGGTTAAAGTGCTGCGAATGAAAAGGAAAGCTTCCCGAGGCTTTGGGGGTCTGGGATTTGGTGATTGACAGGTGCGTATGGGGATGGGGATGGGGGGGGTGATGAGCTGGTGGGGGCTGAGCCGGCCCGCAGCACTCTTTACATACGCATACCTCAATCCCTACCGGCCTCAGAAAGCAACCCCACTTCCCTCTGCACGCACATACACCTCGCCACAATCTGAGCTCTGAGCCAAAAGAACAAAGCCGAAGCATGCACTCAATTTCATTTGACAAATAGCTTCTCATGTGCCCTTGGAATGGAAAAAAAAAAGGAGAGCCTGTTTTGAACCAACACTCAGGATGAACAGAGAGGCTGAAAGCCACTAAGCCGTCTTTGTCACAGGCAAAGAGCAACCCACCGACATAGGGAAATGCCTCAATTTCATTATTCAAGACCGTATATTAATACAGAATTCCACTTTTTTTTTTTTTTACAGACAAATATGATACCATCTGCACTGCAATTGTTCTTTGGGAAATGAACAGTGCTCTCAAATGGGCTTCAATCCTCAACAGGACAATCTAAATGTAAGCAATTAAATATAGATATTGGTATCACAGCAGGGCACATGACTGGATATGACACTTTTATTAGGACGTAATGTAATCCAAAACTTCTTTCCAAAGACTCGGTTTTCTAAACAAATGAACGCTTTGAAGCTTCCCCCATATTTTACTACATACTGTGCATACAGAAATAGGCTGCTATTTCAGAGGAAGGCGCTGACAGATTTGCTTTTAAGAGAATACTGATGTACGTCTTTGAAAACACTTTACTGAGAATTTTCATGCAAACAACTAGAATTATTCTTAATGTATTCCTTTATGAAATTAAATTGGATTATTTAATAAATCGGTTATGTTTTATTGAAATTAATGTTACTTATTAGTTATTTATACACTTAGAGAACACTCATGAAAATCTCATGATAAGTTTACATGCTATTTGTTTAGACAACTTGATATTTACTGGGGTTTTTTTTTTTGGGTTAGGGGGATTTCTACAGCCATATGAGCTTTGAACTGGCAACCATCTGGAGCTATTGACAACTGTCTGCTACCTCAGACATGCTAAGTTTGCATTTGATTCAGACTAGCTTTAGTGTGCACCTACATACAAAGCTGATGGGAACACATGAGACTGTGCTATGGCAAATATGGACCTATCCAAAGAAAAAAAAAACCTCAACAGGGAATCAGTTTTAAGAGACTGACTCCTACTGCTACATCTACAGCTAATTAAGGCAAATGACAGGTAGCAATTAGGACATGGTTTTTGTCTCTTCTCTATCACCATCTTACTAATATTGACCGATAGTAATTCGTTCCTGATTAATGCTAATCTTATTTTAGCCTAATATTCACATAATGTATTCAAATGGGTTGACAGTACTGTAATTGAATGTGTGATGCATCACACTGAACTGATTAGCAGTGAATCTTGCTGAGTGACACATGCAATACCTCAAGCTTGGATGACATCGATCAAGTCCACCTTAAGGTACAGCACAAACCCCCACCCCCCCCCGCAACCCCATCCCCCGCGAGCGTGGCCCCGTAGCCCAGGTAAACGTCAGCCTCGAAATTAATAACGATGTGAAAACGTTGAGGAGGCCGGGCTTTGGGCAGAGAGAGGAACCCACTGTGGTAGAAAGGGCCTTGTCTGCTGCCGGACCCCCTTGGGCCTTTGTGCTCTCATTGTCGGACAGGATGATTAATACGACGGCACTTCGCACCGCAAACACAGCCTCGGAGTCTCCAGCTGCCACCGACACGACCGTGCAGTATGACTCGCTGCCTCACACAGCATCATGCCCGCTAACGGGGAACAGTGCGCGGGCATGATCGTGGCCACTTCAATATCAGCTGCCCCGACACTTCTGTTCAATTTACATAAAACCATAAAACTTTTTTTTTCTCCTTCTGCCCATTTACATAACAGAGTATTTACTGTAGCTATCAAGGTTAAGTACCTGGCTCCAGGGTCTGTGCCCACCAACCAGGATTTGAGCCTGCAGCTCCCTGGTTGAAAATCAATTTGCATAACGTGTTACAGTATGACTGGTTTAATTACCTGTGGGCTTGCAAGGACCCTTCTGTGCCATCAATCACTCACAGCGCCCATCTGACATCGAGCCAAATCCAAAAAATAAAGGTTATTTCGCTGCTTTCTAAAGATGACTGCAGCTGAGGCCGATATAATTGGTGGGGTAAATACATTAGTGCTTACATGCATTTACTTCTGTCTGAGCTTTGTTTCATTATAATGAACTGAGTTTTTATAGAGTTGCTGAGTGCATGTACCTGCATCGCGTCCAAGGGCAAACAAACCACTCCATTTCAAGGGCCTCCTCCTGGATGCTCACATACATCTTGTCTCCACTAGACAACAAACACTCCTTTATGCATTTGTAAAACAAGGCGGACAGACCAGATGGCAAAACACTGACCTTTGTAAAAATCAGAGTGAGCGTCAAACGTGCTCGCTGCAAAGTTAATGAAACATGGCGTATAAAGAGTTTGGTTTTATTTTAATTTGTCTCCGAGGGGCCCAGTCTATATTTACCACTTTCAAAACTGTCAAATCTGTTTAACTGACATGTCACGGAGAGAGAAAAGATTGAGGTCGCTTGACTTTGGTGCTGTTTTCATTTCTGGACATCCATTGTTTCACAAGAATCATATTTGGACACCATTCAAATTATTCTATGTGCAATTTAAATTGGCAAAATATACCAATGACAAATGAAGATATGCTGCAAGCAACAGACGGCATGAATTAGAAGAGAAATTTTAATGTAGTTCAATTTTATTCCATTTTAGTCAATAAAGCATTGTTTTTTTATTAAAGGACGACATAACCAATTTATGCAGTGAAATTGTACATTGAGTGGGTCTTCCATGCATGTTGCAAAAGCTTAGATGACATACCTGCCCAATGGGTTCTGTTACTAAGCAACCAAAAAACGTTTACAAAAACAGGACATCAAATTTAAGTTAGTGACATTCTTAAGAAGGTAACAGTGCTAATTGCTGATTAAAGTAGACTATTAAGCGCATCCAGGCTTATCATGGTGCTGTCTTTATTGTGCCCTGTACTGTGTCAAGTCTCTTACTCATATGTGTCCTTGCATCAAAAAACAACAAAAACAACTGCGCTACCGAGATAGCTGTTACTCACAGTAAACAACACAAAGCACTGCATTATTCATCAGTACTGCCATATAGCGATGCATCCCGGGATTTCACTAGCCTGCTCCAACATGGCGGCTACTCGCCTGGGATTTAAAGGTTACAGCAGAGTCCTGCTAACTGAATGCATTTGGGAGGAGTCTCCATAGGGGCCTGCTGAAGGAGATGCTTGAAGTATGGCTTCCGGCACGTTCTGGGGCAGAACATTGAGGAAGGAAAGAAGGGGGAGTTGTGGGTGTTCTGGGAGAGAAACACAGGCGTCTGGAGTGTCAGGCGATGAGGAGATCAGCTGTATTACAAAGCTAGCGGAGCAGCAGCACAAACCGTAATCCCTTCCCAAATGGAAACCGGTGGAGGATGTGGAAACCGGTGAAGGACCGGACTAATACCATCTGAGGACCTGGGCTTACAGATTACACAAGCAGCTGAGTCTTCAACCAGCCAAGGAGAGGAGGGGAGCGCTTCTCAGCAGGCCAAGATCAAGAGAAGATTATGGCGTCAACGTTAGCGCCAAGTGCGCTCACATAAAAACACGGGCCAGAACCTAACAGGATAACTTGGTTTGCCGTAAAAAGGCTTTAGCGTGGTCAAACGGAAAAATCAAGATCGAAATGCGTTGGTGTAAAATGAGGTGTCTCCATATCTGTCTGCGCAGCAGAGTTAAGGTCAAGACAGAGTCAAGGAAGTATAATGTCATATGGCAGTGTATTTTAGGAGCTGCACCTCTCGGCAATTATACACTAGATAAAGGAGTGAAATCAGCACAGACCGTAGGTAACAGCAACCTTTTGTTAGTGCTTCCTGATTTGCAGGTTGGGTAAGGGCACTTGAGTACTGAGGAGAGGTTCGGCGGACATTTTGTGAGTTATGCTAAAGAGGTAAGGGAAGGTTACCGAGAAAGGAAATCACATTCAGTCTCTGTAATAATGTGAGGGAATAATTACTTTAATGACGCCACTCTGGAACTGATTGAAACGTGTGATGCTTTCACAAAACGAGACCGGAGACCGACAGACGAGAGACACAGAACAAACTGTGCTATCCAGAACCTTTAAAGACACAAGTCTTGGAATGCACCATGAGCACAAACACTGCCTATTCTCACAAAATAATAAAAGATGTGTTTTATATGAGCTGTGAGACACATTAATGGGAGATTTCAGAAGTCAGAAACAGCCAGTTCATTATATTGACCTCTACCCAGAGTTAAAATGTATACAAGTGATAGTCATGCAATAAATTGGTCTAATCAATAATACTAAACCTCTTTAAAACAGTGTTCTTGCTGATGTACAGATATTGTTTTCAAAACATGTCAGAGCTCTGAAAGCCTCATTATTCAATTATTCAATATGCCTTCATCACACTGAAAAATCAGAAACAGGTCGTTCGTCTGCGGCCCGAAACAATCAATGTTTGTACTATGATAATTTCAGACCTGTAAATATGTATACACTTTGGAGCAATGGTGGCTAACACTAGCCCCGCAGAGCTAAAGGACGTGCAGGCTTTTGTTATTACTAAGCATGTTATTGATCAACAGATGCTAACCACGGTTAGTCACCCCCGGCTCTAAATATACACATGCTCAGAGGGCTTAAAATGAGACTGCAAAAACACTGCAGGTTGTATATCAAGTATCTATTAATGGCAAATTCACTGAAGAAAAGAATCCCTGAGATGCATGTAATTTGAATACACACTAAATTATGATGTAAGGAAAGACTTGAAAATACACAGATTCTCACTCTGGTCTTCACTTCACAGCATGGAGTGAAACATTCTCAAAATTCCATATTTACATAAAATAATGTATTATTCACAGTGATGAAATGGCTCTAATCAAATGAGTGCCCCCAGTATGCTGAACAAGGATGGAGCTGGAGGTTTGGGTCATGGGTGAGGAGTCATAGGTCATAGGTCAGAATCTGTTGAAGTCGAGACACCGCTGTTTCAGCCTTGAGAAAAAATACCTTCCGTAAGGCTCACATTAGCATGGGAAAAGGTGTGGATCACGCATGAGAATTATATGCAGTGTTAGCTTGATTAGGTCGGGTCCTTAAACTAAGTGATTATTAAAAGCTATGGCATTGGTAATTTCACCTCCTTCCACTGGACACTGTCACACAAAGCCAGGGAGAGGTATAACAAATAAGGCTGAAAATGGTTTCCGAACAGCAGTTTCACGAGATATTCCTCATAAAACACATCACACGCACCTTTAGCAGCAATCGAGTTCCGCAGTAAATAAATAAATAGCTAAAGCACCGCAACCTACAAAATTGATTGTAACAGAAGAAATACAGACATTCCACCAAAAATAGCCCCAGATACGCACTGAAGGCGGCAGCCTCCCTGCTCTGACAAAGACGGGGGAGAGGAAATGTCAGGGTGTACAGGCTCTGTGCAGCTCCGCTACACCTCTGCGCCTCACCGGTCACCAGGCCATATGCTGGGACTTTAATTAAGAGGGAATTGGGGAGAGGCTTCTGTGAGGAGCGATGAATCACTGCCACTTTGCCTGCATCAACAGTCAACAAATGTTCAATCCAAGGCCGACGAGAGTCAGAGGAGAGCGGTCCAGAGACGTCCTTCTCCTCTACGAGACAGTGACTGAGACGCTTAAAATCGATACCCTAAATTCACCGCTCCCCACTTCCACAACCCACCCTCCCCCCCACCCCGAGTTCTTTTTTTTTTTTTTTTTTGCCTTGACGGTTTTTTTTTTTTTTCCTCCAGAGAAAAGTGACGTCATCTTGCACGAAACGTGTTGAAATGAACATGAAAGGGAACGGTGTGGCATCTCCCGAAGACGCTCGTGGTTGCGCGGAGCTGAAAGCCTGCAATTCTAGACATGGGCACCCTCAGGGCTCTGCCCGGACCCCTGCTGAGACCTCCACTGTATTCATTATCACATCTAATGTCGGCTCTTAATTAATTGACATTTTAATGCAGGGAAAGGCTCCTGCATTTCCATCCAATTAATCAATGTCAGAGACGAAATCAAAACCCCAAAAGTGATTACCACAGAGGGCTGTCCCAAAATTTAATTTTAATGGTGCTTGCTGTCATCTACGTGTGCCAGAAACCAGGGTGCGTGCTGGTGGCCAGCCCCAGATCTCTTATTTATAACATGCCGCTGCCCACTGGGTTTATATCTCGTATTTTTTTACCTTCTGAGCAGATGCAGTGAAAAATAAAACCATGCTCTCATAACTTCAGTTGCATTTGTATAATTTGCACCTGCATTTTTAGTTAAAACTGGAATTCTTTTTGGAAAAATAAAACAGACTGCTAAAAAAATATTGTCACTCTTTGTGGCTGCTAATTCTCTCCTGCCAAGTACAAGTCGGAGCACGCAGGTGCGTGTGTAAGACTCGTTCCGAGCCATCGGGAAAATCTTAATTATCTCCGCTGCCTGGTACCTGACTTTATGTGGTGAGACCGGTTCACACAATCTGCAGACCTTTACATTCATATCGCCTTGGTAACTAAGCAATTAATTGTAAGTACATCTCCAGCTGGAAATGTGCAAGAGCATGCTAATGGATTCCTGTTTTTCACGTTTGCTCTGTTCCACCAATTAAGACCAGGCAAGGAGACACGCACACTGAGGAGGAGACAGGGATTTGCTTTGTTATGCTGGACAAAAAAAAAAAAAGAAAGAAAACACTCAACAATTACCTTAACCTACTTATAACAGCATGAAAGTTTTGTTTACTCTTACCTGATACATGTGAACCATATAACAATAACCATTTGGGAAAAAAAGAAAAACTATTTTATCAAATTCCTCCATCTGAAAGGTTATAAGAAAACAAAATGGAAGAAACAATGCAAGGAGTCCATTTTGGCTCTGCCTTTGCCTACATTGTACACAGTATCTATGTAGCCATATGTCAAACCCATGCATAGCCCAAGAGTCTCTAGCCATGTTGTGGCAACCTGGCCCATGCTTTCAGGCCTCTGTGTTAAGAAAATGCATCCTGATATAAATGCAAAACTCACATTTAACTAATTTCTACCCATGTTCCTTTGTTCTGCTGCCGGAACGCAATGTGAAAAATCTAATTCCTCTTGCCGTTCCTTTCATTAATCTTGTTTTCAAACTTTAAAAACCCCAACCAAAATTTCCCTTAACTTCCTTTTGATGAACCTAAGAAGTAAAAGTCTTGAAACCTTTGAATTTCTTACCCTGTAACTAGTTTGAACTCGTCTGTCCTTATTTGCACTTTTTTCAATAGCTTCTAGTTCTTTTTCAATAACACTGTGTGATGCCTGGAACAGCACACCGTACTCTAAATATGATCTGACAGAAGAATCATATAACATCAATATAACCACCTTTGATTTACTTCCCATAATATATTCTGCTGTAAACCCCAGCACCATGTTAGCCTTTTACTGGCACATCCCAACACCAAGGTCCTGATAGATGGATAGATCTTATCTTTCATTTTTTACATCCTGGCTTTTTTTTTTTTAATTTTCCATACACATAACTTTACATTGACACAATGAATGCGAGCCCGTTGCCTTACTCCAGCTTTTCAAAGCTGCAGATAGACCCCAGAAACAGAAAATGCGGAACCGATATTTTGGACAAAAGTACATGCCTTTTTTCTTTTGCACTCTGCTGCAGAAATGTCTGTCTTTTGAATATAAAGAACCCTTTTCCTCATAAAATTTCCGGCGTATTTAAAATGCATTGTGTGGCTTTGGTACACACCATGAATTATTCTCTCCCAAAAGGTCTGACATTCTCTCATGCCACCAATTACAGTGTGACCTAATAAAATAAAGATTTTCTGCTGTCGCGTCGCCACCACATTTAAAGTCACAGGGTGTCAGGAGACGGTGAAAGGGACCCGGCTCCCAAGGGCACGGTCACAGCGGAAGTGAAAGGTCCTTTATGTATTTGAAGAGGCTATTTTCCGCTCAGATCTCCGGACTTGTGATTCAACACAATCAAAGCACAAATCATTTTAAATGGCAGTTGCTGTTTGTTGTCATAACCTCTGTGAACATGCTCGTTCATGCACAAAAGACGTTACGCAGCCTGCAAATAGTAGCTTCTTTCGATTTTTTTTCATTCTACAAAACCGCATAGCCTTGAGTGGAAAAACCTTTGCAACACAAATTCGTTGACATTACCATTGTGTCAAAAGCGCAATTTCATGTCATTGGAATTTCAACCAAAAATCAATAAATTACAAACACAAAAAGGAATTAAGTAATACTTCTCAGTACTTTTTCTGAAGCTTTGAAACTTGTTTCCTCACTTTGAAATTGTCACATCTGAAAGCCACTGATGTCAGAGGCATAAGAACTTTAGACTCAGTGAAAGCCACTGAGGGAACCAGACTGGAAATACAAATCACACACTGCACTCCAAGTCAACCAACACTGTGAGATCAGACATACCCACCTCCAAATCTCACACTGTACTGCGAAGGGGTGAAGCAGCAACTGAAAAGACCATGATGTGATGTGATATATACTTCATATTTCAATTTCAGTTTATTACGTTTCATTCATGTGCAGTATGTTGCCATATACGTATACACACGGGTCAAAATGTGACTCGTGAAATAAATGAACCACCTCCACGTAATGAACATTGCTGTGTTGTTTGGTATGTGTCTTTTTTTTCAGTCCATGCTAACATGACTCATCAAAAGTGCTGCTCCGGACTCAGCTGTGAAATGGTGGCTTTTCTGTCATAAATGAAGGTTTTAGATCCATCCACTGGCTCCGTGGTTTCAGTGAGCCCACGGGAATGGTATTGACCTGAACTTATGGATTAGCGTGGCTCTCCTTTTGCTCTTTGCAGTCTGGTGTCTGCCCATGTCCCACTCTGAAGGTAATTACAGTGGGAAGGCCTTGTCTGGAAAAGGCTGATAAAATTCTCAAGACAGATATTTGGCAAGATTTTTTTTTCCCATCGACAGATTCGCAGTTGATAGTGGCTCCCGTGCATGAAAGCTAAATGACAACAAAAGATTGAGGGCAGAACAAACACAAGCACACAACCAAGGACACACACACACACACTCACAAACACAAGCACACAACCAAGGACACACACACACTCACGCACACAGACACACACTCACACACACACACACAGACACACTCACTCACACACACAGACAGACACACACACACACACACACACACACAGAAAGACACACACACACACACACACACACATAGACACGCACACACACACACACACCCTTACACTGGGCAATGATAATCATTTTGCTGAAGCGTATACAGAACACTAAATGACATATATGCCAGCTGGTTTGGGAAGCTTCTTTGGATTATACAACAAAGCATCTCTTTCGGCCACCAGGGCCGCTCAATAAAACCACTCCAACAAGCTTCAGGTGGTCTCCGACCGGGGAGGACTTCAAACAATCCAGAGGCGACCCGTGATTGGACTAAGCACTGCAAGTCATTAGCTTGTGCAGTAAGCCAGTCACATGCTTTCATTTGATGAAAGCGCTCATGCACTGACACAATCAACTCCAAACTGGTTCCCCTACCTAAAGTTATTATTATTCATATAGGTAAACAGACTTGACCATGACTTTCTGAAAGAAAGCAGGATTGCAGTGGCTGGGTTTAAATAGCCCAGAGTGAGCAGCTCCCTATAGACCACGGACCACATACAGGAGTGTCACTCAGCCGTGTCCTCTTCAGGGCAACAAGCGTGTGACAATTCCGCACGCAGATTAGGAACGGAGGATCTTCTCCCCTTCTTCATCCTCGCAGGGAACCTGCCCCTGCGTCGGCTCTGGCTTTACGCGCCTCCAATTAAATCAAGATGTATTTGCCTTTCAAAGCTTCCTCTCGCTCTCCTTCCCCATTGGAATAATTGATGTAGCCCTCTGGTCTATGATGGATGACTTCCCAACAGGAAGATGAATAGGTAGATGAATGTCTTGCCCTGTGAGGGTTCGAGTAGGGAGCGTAAGGAGTGCTGACACAGTGACAAATACACTGACCATGGCGCCAACCTGCCAAAATCGGCAGGGGAAGGCGGGCCGGGGCGGGGTGGGGTGGAGGTTGGGGGGTGTGGTGTTGCTTGACAGGCCCCAGAAACTCTATGTCAACCGGTTTCCCGAGCACCTCCTCCTCCGGGCGCGTGACAGCTGGTATTTTTGGCAACAGCGCCCCAGGGCCGACCCCCAGAAGTTGGAGTGGAGTGGAAGAATGGAGGCGCTTTGAGGACAGAGCGCCACGCGACCCGGGGAAAAGTGGAATTTGGGCCGCATAGTTGCCAAGCCAACCGAGGAGGTGGGAGGGGATCGCGTGCGCGGCGTTACAGAGGGCGATCGCACAAGTGGGGCGCAACTCACACGGACCCGACTCCCGGGAGCCGGTTCCGTCCTAATCCTCACCCTGAATGGCTCAGTGTATAGCAGCGAGCGTTCAGCCCAACACCCAGGCACACAGTTCAGCGAATCCTCTTACCCCGAGTTAAAGCAGAATATCTGTGAAGCACGGCAGGCATTCCAAAAGAGAGGAGCTAAGCTGTGATGCAACGGGGGAAGACACCGGACGAGGCACATTCAATACTCCTCCTCTCCTCCGGTGGTGCCATATGTAGTGCCGGAGGCTTTTACTGACACCTGCTTCACCTGCTTGAAGCTGAGGACCCCATTTCTACCTTTTAACCACCTGTCACCTCTGCCTTTTCTTTAGGTCCACCGCTCTCTCTCCCTCTCTCATCACCACCCCACTTAAAAGGATTCTTCCCAACAACAAAAAGAAGAAGAAAGAGGGTAAAAAGAAAAAAGGTTAACAGCAGCTCAGACGATGGAGTCGTACGGCCATATCCAGGTCGGGGTTGATAATGAGCTGGTACTCCTGTGGGAAAAGCTCTTCCACACCTGTTCACTTCGCCACTGACTCTCACTGCGTATTCACTACATATGCCTTAATTCAGGGCAGGGCCAGTAATGCTCGCAGTTGCACGCGCTCAGTAACCCCTCCATACAGCTGGATTCTCATTGGAGCAGCAGAAGGTAAAGAGACTTTGATGTGGGGCACGGTGTCACAGTCCCTGGCGGGATGTGAACCCGCCCACGACTGCCCATTACCTGAGCGCTACGCGGGCGTGAGAACGAACGCCACGGTAACAGAGCTAATGAAGGTGTGACCCAGACAGGGAGGGGCCGGAGCGGAGTTTGAATTCGAAGCAGCGGGACGGGACTTTGGCCCGTGGCGACTGAGGATGAAAAGGTCCACGCTCTGCGGCAGAACCCTGATTCCACAGGGACAGCAGCCAATGCCCCTTTTAGATTATTCCCTTTTAATCTCCGCTGAGATGGAGGTTCCCAATGAGCACATTCTGTAGAGGGTCTTCAATGGGGCCTGTCAATTATTTTCAAAATGAGTCCAGCTGGGAGCAGGACCCTCCCTCTCCCTCCATTCTCTCCTTCTTTCTTTCTTTATTCCTCTGTGCTGGGTTGACCACGCTGACACACGCAGATGAGTGTTTAAAAAACCCCAGCGGGCCAGCCGGGGCCTGCTTAAAGGTCCTTTGAAAAGGTCCCATCGGGTCAGACTAATCTAACCGCTACTGTAATTTGCTTAGCAGACACTCTCAATCCAAGGCAACTTCACAAAATGCTTATGCATTCCTAACACTGTTCGCTTGCACAGTTATTTATTTTTTTTTTTTTTTAGGTTTCCCTGGGGCGTCTGAGGTCAAGAGCTGCACTCAAGGATGAAACCACTCTGCCCCCGACTGGGATTAGAACACATACCCTCTGGGCTGCAGCGTTCCAAACGGCAAACCGTAAGCTGCATCCATCCTGGCATAAAAAAAAATAATAACTCTGTCAAGCCTTATTAATATACATTTATGTATACATATATGGGATTTTATATGTCAAAGGGGAACTTTGAAGATGAGGGAGGCTCGAGCGATGTTGTCAGTGGAGACAGAATATACAGAAACATACATTTGTGGGGGTGACGGTGCCACCAGTCCGGGGGGGGGGCGGCGGAGGCCTGACCCACATTACGCTCCCCAGCCTGGCCTGAGTTTGAGCCCGGGCTAAGGACCCTCTCTAAACCGCGCCTCTAACCCTCACAGCTTCCACACTGTCTGAGATAAAGAGAAAAACACAGACTGCCTGCTTAAAAAATACATTTGTGCAAAGGATTAAAATCCTCTATTTTTCCAATTTAGAACTAATGGCCCACTACAAATACTTTGGCCTGGATTCAATAAAAATGCCAGTTGATTCACCATTAATCACAGATAAATGCTCAAATAAACACATTTTTTTTTCTTCACAAAACGGAATGGTGAATTAATTTAAGAACTTGCTAAACTGTGTAGGGAGGGAACCAAAAAAAAAAAAATTGCACTTCTGAAAAGGCGTCAACAGATTTTAAGGGGTAAAACGTTGATTAAATCCAGACCCACCAGGGTTACATTTTTTAAGAAAGAAGTCATGAAAGAAGAGTCAAGAATTCTTTTACAGAGATGGAAAATCAAGAGCTCAAAAAAAAAACAACCTCTTTGCCCATTCTGTCTGAATAAATGCCGTTTCTTGTGCAACCTGCTCTCAGGGATCCGGGCCAGGCACAAGCAGCCTTGAAGTTAGCTAAGCTAATGTTGAGAGTGAGGACCGATCCTGACACACTGACAAGACTGTCAAAAAAGAAATGAGAAGTGCTAAAAACAAAAAAAAAAGAATGTGCACGCCAAGAAAACATCTCCAAATAAAAAAAAGAGATAAATAAAGAAATAAACAGAATGATTTATCTGGTGTTAAACTGATCCTGCTGTTAATTTTGCATCGGGCCCTGGGAGAGCATCCTTCATTTGCAGGCAGGCGAGAATCGGAGGCATGTGTGGTTTGAAAAGGAGATGACAAACGACGAGGCGTTCATGAAGGCTGAGTTACTCTCCTGGTGAAGGAGACTCTTCCCCCTTTAATGAGGGCTTTTTGCTGTGACCCTTGGTGTTGCATTGTAACCGCTGGCAACCATTCCTGTTTGTTCAGCAATGTGTAACGGACAGGATTCAAAATCTGTGGACTAATGAATTCCGAAAACCAAAAATCACCCATCGCCCAACCCCCTGGCCCCCAACCTCCCCCACCTCCCCCCTTGCCTTATGAAAAATGATTTACTTAATACCCCTTCCATCTCCTTCCAGTTACTCATTTACTGGGATCATCTGGCCGGAGGCTTGAGTGTGCATAAGGGTTCTGTAATCCACAGAAAACAGGGAAGGGACGGTGGAGAGGGAGCAGGGAGTAGTGGAGGGGTTACTTAGATACAACCACATATATTGAAAGCTTTTTTTTCAATAATATCAACAAATATGTAAACTGCGTAGCTACAGGAGTAAAGCCATAGGGAATTACGCACAAATCCAAACGAATCCTGACAAATGAACCGAAGCTGAAGCTAAAGAGGGTGCAGGGAGAGGTTTCTCACTTCACAAGCACCCTTCAAAAACCGCAATTTTTACATCTTGTTATATGGCTGACAGTTAATTGCCTCCTTTAGCTGGGACTGTAAAGAGGAAGGCACATTCAAACAAAATTATACACAGTACAGCAATTTGTTTGCAAGGGATACTTCCTTTTGGTGGATATTTTCATTTGCTGTTTTGACAATCAGAGGCTCTCCAGAACGCACTGATAAAGCCGCCATGTCTCACAGTCTCCTCTGGAAATGAATAAACTCTTCATAAACAAGTTTAGAGACATTGCTGCTCACAGCATTGGTTATGATTGTCCTACCGATTTCGCCGTGTCCCGCTTTAAAATAAATGCTGACATTCAGCTCTTTGGCCTTGAGAACCATGTTAAAGCTCAATAAAGGGAGTACGAATGAAATGCAGCTTACTGGACCATAAACAAATAACCTGCCCAAGTGTATGGTCCCACCGTTTCCACTCTCCCATCAAGGTGAGACTTTCTTTTCCAGATTCAAGTCTAATTTCAATCTGAGATCCAAATGGCCGCAGTACAATGAACCTGGTGGCGCGGAAAATCAATTTGTCAATTTTAATATGTTAGGTCACTCTGACACCTATTTTGATGTAGGAGAGAATTAAAAATGACTTTTTTTTAAATGGTGAGTATTCGCAATAAGTCACGCGCTGTGACTCGCCCCAGATGGATACGCCTATTGTTGTGAACAGGGGGAGTAATTCTGCTTCCCCGGTCCGTGTGTACTGAAACGGGAGCGCACAGTTGCCTGCCTTTATCAACCATTCCCTTATGCTGAACGGCTAATTCCATCACGTTTATACCTCGACATTAGCTGCGTGTGAACTGGGAAAGCCCAGTCGCAGGTCATTATCAACCTTTACCTTCTGCTGAACGGCTAATTCCATAATGTTTATATCTGGCATTAGCGGGTGCTTCATTAAGGGACTCTGTTAATGACTCATGGGAGAAGTGTGCACGCATTTGTAAATGTGATATTGTTTGCAGTCATGACTGAGTAGCCGGTCAGAGTACATTCAGCGTGAACGTAAATAAATGTTGGCACAGGTGGGCGTAACGTGGGCTGGTTATACGCACCTCTATTTTTTAATGCATTAGAAGAAGGCGCTTTGCAATTACTTATTTATTTTTTTCTGCTCCTCATTTATTATTGATCTATTGTTTAATTCCCTGTTTTCAAGTCTTTTTCCTGCAAAAGTGCTACTTTTAATGATTTTGACCATTAGGAGTCCCAAGATGTGACTTTTTTTTTACATTTTTACTTTCTTCTGTCTATATTCTGTCCTGAGTTTGCACCTCATTATACTTAGGACCGAAAATGATCCAATATGACTCTAGAGAAAGAAATGACCTACAGCAGCAATTCACTCTTAGATGTCTCAACTCAAACAAATATTCTGTAGCATTCAATTAAAACATTTCTGGATTCAGGTATATGTCAACCCATTTAAAAAGATAAAAACACATAGTCAATATTATTTGAGATCATACTTCATACATGCTATGCATATGTACACACTGCACACACCCTTGGTCAAACTAGAAACATTTATTGTTATGAAATATGAAGTGGAGGAGCAGGTTCCATTCCTTCCTGCTAACCTTGCATGATGCTGGAGTCACATTCAAAGACCTTAATAATTTAGGATCATTAATATGCTTTTAACTGATGACTTTTCATCATTCATGTGATTTTTTAAAAATCATTATGTTAATGTTACTGTGCTTCAGCATCAGTAACGCCTTTCTCTTGTTGTTTAAGAAAATGTATGTTTCAGTCATTTTCCTTTAAACAAGAGTTCCTGAACTTCTATACTACTTTTTTACTCTAGTAAAAGTTATCAACCTGCCTCATGTCGAACACTGCCTTCGGCTTATGTCTCCGCTAGGCAAGAGAGAGATGTGATTGCTCAAAACTCAAAACCTACTTTCAAATTTAGAAAAGAGGAAGGAATGATAGCGTATCAGTCACTTGGCACTCTTCATTTCCCCATCTGAAAGTTCCCAAAAATACACTGGTGCCTGGGGTTTAGTGGCGCTCGTGCAGAATGGCTGTGCGGTACCTGTGAGATACTCCGGGTCGGGCACTGGGTCAGACAGCTCCTCATGGCACTGTACCTCGGCTGGCACCGACGCCACCACCATGCCATCAGGGAGTTGCTGCTCGATGCCCCTGGCAAAGTTCTTCTGCCTGAACGAGGGAGGGAGGGAGGGAGGGAGAAAGAGAGAGAGGGCCTTTTCAGACTGACTTTCACTCCAGGAGACCGCAGGCCTGCAGCCAGGCACACACGCACCAGCAGCGGCTGCACTGCGCTCTGTGCCGTGGCACATCATTAGAGAGAAATCCATAGGAGACGTACCAGCAGAGATACTGTCGATTCGGAAACTTTATTTACAGCGTGTCATTTTTCATCGTCTCTCACATCCCTCTGTTCCTCACAGTGTTCTGCCACTTTCGGCATCCTGACAAAGCCATTTGTTATTCTTCATACCTTTTCTGGTAACAATGGTCTGGCATCTGCTGCCACACTCATTTTTAACAATACTGATTAAATCTGCTCAATTGTGTCCAGCCGCAGTGCCCGACGTGGAGAGAATCTATGGACGCTGAGTGGGAGAAAAAGAAGAATTTCTATTTTACTTTCTTTGAACAACCATTATTAACATGCAGAGTCTTTTTGGAGGTATTCTCTTATCCCAGGTGGGAACATTGCCAGAAACACCTGAGTGCTATATTCCTCTCTGCTTCTGGCCCTTATTTCCTTTATGTATTTAAGCTCTGAACCCCTGGGGCCCATCTGTAAAGTTGGTGAAGACAGACTGAGCTTTTTTAGTTTTTAATTTTTCCCCTTTTTTTACCCACCCAGGCACAGACAAACTGCTTTATCCTTGTACAGAAATCTGATCTGGCCGACTGGAGGAAGCAGCCCATGAGAATACTGGAAATTCTTTGGACTCACGTAAGGACAAACACAGACCACAGACATCCCATCAACCACATATGTATGATTATGTATGAAAATCAGCATATACTCATTTTGAGCACTTACAGCTGGAGTAGCCGCTAGCGATGAAACAACTGAACTTAACTGGCTTAACCTTACCTTTCCCCAAGGAGGCGGGGCCAATTGTTGCCTCGCCCATGCAGAACTCTGAGCATAGCCAATAATTGTGCAGCTAGGACTTGAACCCAGCAGCTGTTTCCAAAGCAAACATATTATATAAGACCCACCCGGACACCCTGATAGGTTGAAGCTTAACTCATCTTTAAAACTATAGGGACGTTCTTGTTGGCAGTGTACATAAGCCAGTTTAAAGAGACATCCTCTGAGAGGGTTTTGTAAATTCAAGCCCAAATACACGAAAGGTAACATTAAATCCAACAGGGTAAAGATTAACAGCTCAAACATGGATGCAGACAGTCAGTTGTGTGGGTGCTTAGCTGCGCTTGCCGTTACTCCAGACATTTGAGGACTATAGAACTGTTGACTGCAGACTAAAAAAACTGCAACATGTCATTAAAAAATAATCCAAATCCAACTACAATGAAAGGGAATAATGAAAGCATTTACATTGCTAACGACTGGCGTGTTGGCATCACTGAAAATGTTTGCTACATTTGGTCATGCGCAGGGTACTTAATGCAAACACTCACAAAGCTCAAAGTATTTGCAAAAATACCCTCTGAGGAGAGCAAAGCTAACTCCAACATCACTCAGTCAATGGACATGTGATTACCTCTATTCTCCAATCCCCATCTCAGGGAATATTGCCCAATTTCTCTGAGGAAAAATGTGACACAAGGACCTCTCTAAAGAGGCAATGATACCCACAATTCATAGCTGCAGACAGGAAGGAGAGGCACTTATGCTGGACAAATACCATTTTAATGAGAAAGGAAATGTGTCATCATTAGGCCAGCCCTGCTATTTTTCGCCCATTTTACAAGCTGTTGGGGAAGTGTATGGTGTTACAGGAGAGATGCAAGCCAGCGCTGAGTAATGCTGGAAATCTGACTCCACTCCCGCTACATTAAAAGCAATCGCCATGACAGCAGGAAGACACTGCCATCAGGGAGGTGCTAAAGATGACAACTTTTGACAAGAAGAGTTATTTTTTTTGCATATTAAAATATAGAGCACGTACCTATCTGCTTAAGTACCTGTCCTTGTGGTTCATGAATACTGTGGGGTGACTAAGCAGGCTCCTGTTTAAGAGGATAATGGCGTATGTAGTTTAGCAGTGTTAAAAATGAAAATGAATGTTTAAATGGTTAAAGTTCAACTTTTACAATTCACCAGGTAAGCCATTTTGAGCAGAGGTTTATAGTACAAATCATATAGTAGTATGATTTGTAAAAAAAATATATATATATATATATATACATATTAAATATATTTTATGTGCGCTTTTTAAATGAATGTCATCATCAAAAATATCCATAGAAAATGATGCTGACCTTGTGTCATCAACAAAAAACAAACCATAACCTAAAATTAAATAACTGGACAAAGCATGACACAATTGTTTATATATATTCCGTATGATATCTCTTAAAATACGGCAAGATCCTCTTTATAGTCAGTGAAAACATACATATGTACAACTTCATGTTTATAAAAATCGATATTTAATAGTGCTAAGGCTCCATAATACATAATACAGATCCAATGTCCTGCAATATTAAAATATATTTACAAATCACACAGGGATGTCTTGAATTTTCCTGTTCCTGTGTGCCTGATCTTCATCTAAAGCATTTTATTTAACATCGTTTTGTTTTGGTAGCGCATTTTCAACAGAATGAAATGACAGACCAAAAAAAAAAAAAAAAAAAAGATATAGCTGACATAAATGCATATTAAGAAAACAAACATCCCAAGAGAACTGAGAAATCACGGATTGCAATTCAGCCCCAGGCAGACTTTGTATATTATAGATTTCCAGATCTTTGAAAGGATTGTTATTTATATTCTGACACATTTTTTTACTACTGTGAACAATATGGTTTGTACTCAAGGGTGTAATTGAAGGGAGACTGTTAGCCAAGCTAGTCAAAAGTGAACGGAATTACATTGTCTTAAAATGTCTGCTATCACAGTAAATTGTCAAAAAGCAGTGAAGTCTACATCCCAAAACAGGTTCTGTGAATAGCCTCTATTCAACAGATGAACACTTGCAGGAAAATTGGATTCATAAAAGCTAAGGGGTGTGTTTACACAGCAAAAAAAAAAAAAAAAAAAATAACAAAAAAAAACAACACTAGTCTGGTCTGTGTTAATGGTACTAATTCAAGGCTTGTAGCAAGCGCCCAACTTGCTCACATTTGCACAATTATGAGAATTAGGCTGAATTATAGGTGTGCTACGCCCCACAGAGTTGTTTTTCATGGGGGGTCAGTGGGCCACAGCGCTCAGGCTTCCATTAAAGCACTGTACACATGCCATCGGCGGAAACACAGAGGCTATCTCTGCTCCCCATCTCTCTCCCACTGGGTGTAGTCCTATTTCAGCAAAAAAAAAAAAAAAAAAAAACCTTTCTGCCTAATGAGCCAAATTAGCTTTTAACATTCAGGCTGAAATGGAGGTAACCCCCTGCTGTCGCCCACACCCAGCCGCACTTACTGCCTACCTTCCTATTATTCATTTCTTACCAGTAATGGCATTTCCTGCGTTCAGACCTGAAGCTTAATGAAATATATTTACCTTGTTTTTGGCAGATGAAAAGAACCGCTGCAATAAAGAGGTAATTTGTTTAAATCACAACCAGGAACCGTAATATAGTTTGAGCTTTTTAGAAAGTCCTTAAAAATGGAAAATATATACATGATTAAATGTGCTGTAATTTTGAACCATACGATAAAAGCTATGAATAGCTGTAAATGAGTGAGGAAATGGGGCTATCCAGGTGGGCATAAACAGTTCAGTGCTGTCTTTATTACATCCAATGGTGGGGTAAACTACATGCTAAAAAATGAATAAAAACATTTGAAGGAAAGTTTAAAATCAATCCACACTGCCCTCTAATGAATTCCAATTTTAACTCTTTAAAGACCATAACTTTTCAACTTTCAACTCAACTTCCTCAACTCTAGAACCAAAGCAAAACCTGGAAAAATGAGATGTACTTCAAGAAATATAACATTGCTCTCTCTCTCTCTCTCTCTCTTTCTCTCTCTCTCTCTCTCTCTCTCTCTCTATCTCTCTCTCGGCCCTTCCATCTAATATTCAAAGTTAAGGGCAAACCTCTGATGGTATAAGACTGGGTACCCAGCAGCGCACAGTGAGCAGAAAGAAACCGCACTACGACTGGAACTGGTGCTGGTCTATGAATGTCAGCTTACATACTGACAGAAAGGTCACTGACAGCTTTCACTTCACACAGTGCAGGTAAAGGGGCCAGGGGATGTGTGAAGCTCATAGAAACTGCAACGACGCCTCTTTGGTTGAAAATAATAACATTGGTATTGAGTTCATGGCCCAGCTAGGCTAGATGGGGCTGGGACATAGCAGAAAGACCATATGAGGACCACTGGGAGTTGGGGTGTGGCAGAAATAGACATTTTGTCGCTTGGATTCTGAAGTTCCACGAATGATTTGTAAGGCAGACAGATTCTCAGACAGTCACATCATCCATTTTAAAAATGTAAGGGAGGGGGGGGTGAAATCTCCCCTCACCCCACCCCCTTTAAGTGTATATGCTTCTCTGAGTTTTAATGAATTACCTTTTTTTTTAGTTAAGTACGTGTACACTATGGCGTACTGAAAGCTTATCCTCAAGCAACCCTTGAAAATCTCTTTCAACTTTTTTTTTCCTTCTGTAGAAAATGAAAAAAGAGAAAAGAATTCAAATATATACCCTTTTAACAATTTCATCATATTTTACATTTTCATTATCATGGGGCTAATAGCTTACAGTAGCTCATCTTCAAACACTAATACCAATGAAAGAGAGTTAGTATTACCCGCAGATCGGGCAGTCGAGAAGCACTTGAGAAGTTAATTTGTGCTGGCAAACAGTCTTGTGTGTTTCAGACTACTTTGGAGTGGCAAAGTTTTAATTAATTTGATCTGTGTCACGACTAATCCACCTCATTAGTTCTAATCAAATATGAACTTAGCCTAAATATGCGGTCAATATTTATGTTGCGGCATCCCCTGATGACACTTTCAGGCCTAAAAAGACACTGCACAAATGAAATAACTGCTTTCATATTATGCTGATACTGATATGTAAATGGGGTGGAGTAAATGTAAAACAGCATCCTAATTTATCATGCAGCACATTTTAAACTCAGCTCCACTCTTTCAATTTTTGGTGTAATGAAAGATGCCATGAACTCAGCTGGATTACTTTCCTTATGGCAGCTATGTCTGCATCAGGGGGCTCCATGTCCCTGTGGGTGAGGAAACAGCCAAATATTAGCCAGCTAGTAATCTAGTTAACGTTCTGTGTTCCCTTTTATGATGAGCTGGCTTCACCGTATGGCTTTGAATATGGTGTATCCATGGTCTTAGATGTTACAACATCTATTTTGGGGTTCACCAGTCCTCCGTACTGTCTCTTCTCTCTATTCATTCTCATGTATATTCATGTCTGATGTGTTTGAACACTCACAAAGACCTGATTGTGAAAATGATAATCTTGAAAATATGTTTTGGGTTTCCAAAGGTTTTCATTAAATATGTAACGTTTAACTCTGAATACGTTTCAAATTCTTCATTTCTCATGGAACAGGCCTCACTCGGCTCATTCAAATTGGTTCGGATCAAGCCAGTCAGTCAAGTCAATTACGTGAGAAATCCAGCGAGTCCTCAGCCTTCTTCTGCCAGCAGAGTTTTGTTCTTTGGCTTTTCACTCTCTCATGATATCTGGATTCTTCCTTTTTGGTGTCTTGTTGCAATTGTGTGTGATTCCTCTATCCTTCCACAGGAGAGATAAGAAATTGGCTTGGGTAATTTTCAATCATTTATTCATTCACTTTATGATCTATTCATGTTCTTGTTGTTAAGTTTTTTTTCTGTAACTGTTAATCACATCGTGAATCACAGCTATAGCCTAGACATGATTAATCTTTTTTTCTAATTTATTCCAATTGTGAGTATATATTTTTGAGAAGGGCTGATTCTAAAAAAGGTGCTCAAGTCCTATTAATTATTTGATTTAATTCATAATTAATATCTTTAATAGCACATATTAAATGAAATCAGTTTGACTGGATTATTTTACATTTTGCTAAATGAGTAGTAATTAGCGTCACTTGTGTTCAGTATTCTGAGCACCAGACGTTAAACAAGGTCATTAATTCCTAAAAAAAACACTGGATCCAGACCATAGTTATTTTTATTACACTCTCACTCCAGAAACCATGGAGATCCAACATTTACAATCACGCTCTGATTGGCTCAAAGTGTGGCCTAACTTTCCTTCTTTTTTCTCATGGGGGTTGGGGGGGGAGTTGGGCCAACATGATTGCAGTGGCCTTGCTGAATAAAGGTACATAAAAATACAAAAGAAAGGCAGAAAGCAGAATCACTCATCCATCAGTAAACCTCACTGTGGAACTATGATGTCACAGTCATGTCCTCCATTTCACACTGAGCAGAGCAACATGTCCAACATGTTTATTTATTAAGCAACCACACCTAAACCATGGTTCCAGGGAAACTGAGAAAGATGCTTGCCTCCAATAATAAATACATAAATGAATAAATAAATAAAAATAAAAAGGCTTCTAAGGACAGACTCCCAGGGTGCATTGGGGCAGCGCATTCAGCCCTATGATGAAAATGATGAAACCTTGTTTCTCTAGTCAGACTTGGACCACATGTGGTGCAAGATAGTCTCAAGCTGAAATATTAATTGCCCCGCTCTCTCAGTGTTTGCAAACACCCAAAGAGAGAAATTATTTGCCAGTGAGACCAGGGGAGGTGCAAAAGAGAAAGCCGCACTGATCCCAGCAGCCAGTAGTTTTTAGAAATTAAGTAGAAATTCAGGTCGCAGTTGCAGGGGCATCCAAATAATTTCATTAGCAAACGGTATATGTTTTTCCCATTGTAGCCCTCTGCCCACAAAAGTTCAGAAAACAAAAGATGAAGGCAGTGAAATTTCAATGAGGAAGAGCCTGGATTTGGTATCTCATTCCCTGTGCTAAAAAAAAGTTAACATGGAGAACTGTAGAGTAATTACAGTACAGCCAGCCAACAAGAAGACAAATTCCCCCATGGCTATGAATGAATGTTTAAACATGATAAAGACCTTATGCATAGAGTTCTCTTCCCAACCTTTTCTCCTCCTTGTGAGATATCTATTTAAGGGAGCCAGGGCACGTTCTGCTGGAGCACATGGGTAATATAGGATCATTGTGCCATCTCCAAATGATGGTGCCATCAATTTCATTCTTCATTCAAATTTACACATCTCTTTAAACATCAACATCCAAAATATGTGGTTGACAAGAGTGCGCTGATTTCGGCGAGCAGCAGGAATTTGTTGCTATGGTCCTTGTTTTGAGACCAATCAGATATATGCGCAGCTGTACGTGTACGGGACAGAATGGCAGACTGAATTTGTCTGATTTCATTGCGATTTGTGATTCAAATGTAATTTGAAAATGTAAGAAAAGGAAAAAAAATTAAAATGCAAATTGGCATATGGGCAAAAAACTGTAACTGTTCCATTACAACAAGCCTTGATATCATTCCTTTTGAAAAGTATGTTGCTATGATTAATATTTTTTGTAATTTTATTTGGCTTTACAAAAAAAGGTGCAAAAGCAATTTGATTATTATTAGTCACACTTTAATGCATTACTCAGCCATTCAGAAGGGTCATATTTTGTATATGGGGGAGAGGGAGGGGGAGGGGGACGGGGAGTCAAACTTTTAGACAGAACAGCTTTTAAACCAGTCAGCTCTGTTGCACAAAAACAGTTTGCACAAAACATGTGCATACAAGGACAAATAATTTTGATATTATTTTAATCACTGGGATAGTACTACATTTACGGATGAATGGTCAGGTAGCCATGTTGCGTGGTATTGTCAACCATCACTCCTAGTTAGGACACATTAGAATTACCATCCAAGGATGGTATGGAGGATAAACAATGGTGTGTGTGTCCCCCATCTTGAGTTGCTCACTGTGGAATGAACACAACATGTATGTATGCTTCGGTGTTTTCCATCCAAACCACCCATGGTTACAATGATAGCAAATGTGCACGGAGCGTATAGAAAACTATAAGATACATCATTAAAAGGTGCAGTGTTACCACTATCATAGCACGTCGTAAAGCAGAGGGAAAGTACTATCTGTTTCTTTGCAGGACGTACTGAGAGAAGACCATGGTGCTGTGCAGAAGACAGCTCAATCAGACACACGGGTAGAATAACTAACTGAGAGAATGGCTGAGCGGCTCTTGTGAGCTAAGCACCATGAGCCATCTGGCACAAGACCTAACAGCACTTAACAGCTACGTCTGTCCTGACGGCACAGCGAGTCCAGCCAGAGGGGAGCTCACATCAGGCCACAAACAAACAAAATTCAGTCCAGCCGATGAAACACAGTTGGAAAGTAATCTCGCAAGTGTCTGTGGCAGGCTTGTATTGCCCAGAGAGCAACCTCACTGCGAGAGAAAAAAAAATGGGCAAGATTCAAACAAGGTTTGTTCTTACCTTTTACTTACATGTGAGTGACAGCGTTGCACAGTTTAGCGAGTTAATTTTCATGATTGCTGAACTCACCAAACTGTAAATTATGGAAACAATAAACACCTGCATTTAACTGTAAGTGAAAGCTAAGGACCCAAGCTATAGGCTATTACACTCCAAAAACAAACAGGCAATTAAACTCATGTTAATTTAAAGTCTATTTTGATTGAATTAACTATGGCCTTACAAAGTCACAGTCTGTTCTCCTATGTTCTGGCCTCTGTCTGGGTCAAGAATACAATTTCAGAGTGAATTTAATGTAAAAATCCAGAATGCAGATAAAACTTTACAAAGCCACAGAATAAAACTGAAAACTAAGTTTATTTTGTCTTTCTTCTGTTTCTTCTGCTTCCAGCACTACTCCATCTTCTGCTTCTCCCTCTTCATTTTCCAGCCGATTTCATCTTCAGAGGTGCTCCAGGCTCTCAGTTATTAATTATTCCCATTAGTGAATATCTCCTTCAACTAATAACAACATCTGTTCAAATCTGAAAGTTACTTAAACCAATAGAAAGTGTTTACAGTGCCTGACTGTGGGACATGTAGCGGGTAACATTAATACTACATCCAGTGGAAAATATTAGGAAAAAAGGAAGGAAAAAAAATAAAACCTGTTAGACATCATATTTATGTGAAAAGCAGTTTTCTTGCTATTCAACAATCTATAATTTGATACATAATATCGAGTAATCAAATAAAATAACAATCCTGCAAATACATACATTTACTACAAGAAATGTATTATGTCAGATTGTTGAATTGTGATGTCAGATTGTTGCATTGTGATGTCAGATTGTTGTTCTGCCCTTGCATATAACTCAGTGTACCACCTGTGAACAGCAATGGTTCAAGATGGTTTTTAATTGGGGCAGGAAGGGGGGCCGGGACCAGCAGTAATTTTAGGGGGACCAATTATATTAAGCATAACATGGGGGAGGGGCAAAAGGGTGAGAGACTTACAGTTAAGGGGGGCTGTCATATTTGCATGAACTCAATCCCTCACTTAAAGTAACAAAACTATCCCACAGAGGAGCCTTTCTGTGGACAAGCACAACTAGAAAAGGGTGTCTAATGGACATGGTCATTCTTAGAAACTCCGTGGACAATAGTTTAACATCAACTGAACTCTTTTATGAAAGACATAGGAAAGGTACCCAATTAATAATTAAATGAATGGAGGACGGAAGCTGCTATGTTGCATTTACTTGATGGGAAGAGAACTGAAAGGAAAAAGACGAAAACCGTGTTTGGAGATGAGAAGGACTTCAAAGTGGTGAACTGATGAATCGATTTTGTCACAGAGATATGAGGCCCTTATGAAACATGACATTGCTTAACCAGCTGCACAATAAAGCCAGATTAGCACAGCCAATTGCCAAATCTCAGAGTTAATTGCAGGTGCTGTGCCCCCTACACTGCCACTGCACCGACTCTACCGATCCCACCTCTTCAGTCAAAACATGAACTCTTCACCTGGATGGAGTCACGGTGCAGAACAGGCACTCATTTTCATAGGGTCGCTTTGCTTAATGATTTTAGTGATAACGCTCAGTCATAATGGGTATTGTGTATCATGGGAAATTACAAAACTATTAAAATAAAGATATTATTAGATATAAATATATTGATATAAACACATTATTGCTACTCTTCCTCCTATTGCTACTGGTACTACAGCGAATATTAGTCGTAGTCTTAAATGTAGCAGCTGCTGCAGTAGTAGTATAGCTGCAGTATCATTATGGCTACGGGAGTGTTTTATTTCACCCATGACATTATCAAGGGCACACTAACAGAACATGATCACAACAATATAATAGCACTTAACAGTGCAATAACAAAAGAAAAACAGTTCACAGAGCAGCAATTACAGCTGGTCTATGCAGGAGCGCATTTACTCATTTTTATTGTTTATTCATGGATGGGAAATAATTTAAGCATGAAAAAGCACATAACTGTAACAGAAAATGTTCTTCAGCGTGTGTAAATGTGCATGTGTGTGTCAAAGGTATGAGAATACAACACAGGAAATATTTTTTTGAACATGTAAGAGATCCCGTACCTGTCAGTCATATGCAAAGTCTCTTAAAAACAGGAAATTAAAATGGAGGAGCATTCTAAGTCTGAGTGCACTTCTCAAGACTTCCTCTCAACTTGTAATATATTTCTGTTTCCTTCCATTTGCCAAATTCATTTTGGGAAGATGCTGATGGAAATTACGACAATAACAAGAACTGAGAAAAAAAAAAGATTGCTGTATGAATGAAACGGAAATCTGAGGGACCCTTCCTGTAGAATTCCATTGATATTCCATATGTTCACAATGATACCTGCTATGTATCCCTCACCAATTTACTTTTAACAATAGTACATAGAGCATGGACACCCATACCATTCAAGTTATGGAACTGCTATTGACACTCAAGGAGAACAGGTCTTAAAGAGGAATGCATACCACTTTAATGAACTGGCACCTACTGTGACTGCATGGGAAATATAAGAAAAGTGAAAGTCACAGTTTGTTATTATTTTTAATAAGGTCCATCTTAAAGGACCTATTGACTCTTTCTGTCACTTTTCAACTATATATATACCTCATTCCATCGTGTGAAAATGGTTTTTGCACGGCAAACCAAGGATGAACACCGTAGATGTGAGTAGTGAAAAGGTGAGTTGCAGGCTGTAAAAGTCAATTATCTGTTTGCTCCTAAAACTACATTATATGCAGTGAGCTTTCCTGTGATCCCAACAGGGAAACTGGGAATGTTACTGACATATGTTAATGTACATTCTGATGGGATGGAATTAGCAGATGTGAGTTAACTGATTAACATTCAGTTCAGTGCTTTTGGAAATTTAAAGCATAAAACATGAAATCGCCGTCTCTCTTGTTGACAAGTCAGCTCATCATGAACATAGAAAAAGGCATTTTTTTTATATTTATTATATTTATTTATGTATCCCTGTGTATTTAACTGTTAGGTTTCATTATTATTATGAGTGGTATTATTTTTGCAGTCACTCAGTCAGAGAGGGACCCTGGGAGTGCAGTCTGCACCTTTTAATAATGGAAGTGCTGCCCTCAAGCTCTCTATACAATCTTTCTTACTCAAGTTCAAATTCTACATTTTAATTAAGTGTGCAGATAAAGGTATACCTCTGGGTTGGGGGGGTGGGAGGGGGGAGAAGGCACCCCACTAAGCAGTTTGGGGAAGAGAGAAGAGGGAAGGAGGAGGGGGGGGCCTTAATATGGTTCCAAGCAGACTTAATGAGAACAAAGGGCAATAAAATATTCATTAAAACCTGCTCCAAGCACATTGTCTGAAAGAGTGAAAGAGCAGGGACTGAAAGCCAGAGGAGGAAAAGTAATTAGGCTGAACTGGAAGAAGGCACATTCTACATACACGCTGTTGTTTTATTATCCATTTATTTATTTCCTAATTTTACACCCACACGCGGACTGCGATAGGTTGACAGCCGATGATTATGTCCCAGAATGCTTTGCATTTTCAAAGGGCCCTGATTTGAGGCTAAATAAGATGCTGCAATGATCAAACGCAGTTGGTTAGCAGTCCTCGTCTCATGGACACCAAAAATGGAATTGAGACAGTAACAGTGAGGAACACCTTGCTCTCACCTGTTAGAAACAAACTGTATCTGCAACACCAGTATTTGCAATACATCGTGCTATTAACTGTTTTGCAAACATGCTCTGTTTTCACCGAGGGGAATGTACAGTGATACAACATGTATATTTTGGCATCCAAAATGCTACTACATTAAAAAAATATTACAGCCAAGTACAATCCAAAATTTGTGTGATGAAAAATATTGTTAAATATATTATTTCTAATATAAAACAACACAGACTTGTTGTTTCTTGAGCCAATTGATTCCCCATCACTCAGAGATCCAGTCCCTGTGATTGGCCAGTATCCTCCAGGGAGCCAGCCTATGAACTCCCGGAGGGGGTAAAGATCCACCGCAGCACATATACATCAATCTCACTTCAAGAGAACATGAGATGCCATGTGAAATCAATGCTTCCTACACACAGAGACACAAACGTCCACCGAACTATCGGCCCAAAAGACCGCTCGCCCTTTTAATTCCATGCAATTATACACTGCCGATGATGTCAATGTGGACCTTAAAGGTCATGCATGGATAATGGTTTGTGCCATCCTGGGTGTTACCGGTCTACTTATCATCTTCTGATCTGCTCCCTTCTGCAAGAGCCCTGTACAGCTTCTGATCTGGCAGAGTCGAGTGAGACGACACAGCAATGCGCCCAGCAGCGGATGGCCAATATCTAGCACTTATGTGGTGTTTAGTGTTGTTGTTTTGTGGACATGCTAAGAGGAAGAAGTCAACTTATCATTTGCATATGTGACAGCGACATACCTCAACTGGTTCAGATACAACTTTTATTCACTGAGATCCTGTTGATTGCTTGCAGTGTTTGATTACTACATTTCCATGCAGGCTGATCCAAAATGTCATATTGACTTTTTCAGGACAGTGGAAAAAAAAAAACCAATTATCACAGACCTTTTAAACTGAAGTTCAATCAAAAGCAGCTGAATTTCTAAAAATGAACACAACCTCAGCCTGTGGAGGCCATGGGTCCATTTTGCAGAATGCTACTGACCTGGACAGGCTATTACATTACTGTTACACGTACCTTCACTCACCTTCAGCCTGAAACATGTTCATAACGGGTATTTAAAAAAAAATCAGGTTCCCTTTTCGTCAAATGAAAGTATTACTTGTATCAAATAAATGTAATTTATATGAAAATGTTGTTTATATTTATCTTTCCCATTTCGGCCATCTACCCAAGGAACACCAGGCTGGCTTCAAAGCGAGGACATCAGCCCTAGTGAGAAAATGGACGCCAGTGGAAGAGGGGGTGAGTGTGCTTTTGAAAGTAGCGTGCTTTGACATTCCCCCCGCCTGGCCTGAGCGTCCGGGGTGGAAATGGACTGTCCAGAGTACAGGGTCCCTGCTGTTTGAGCGCAGGAGGGGGAAGGCCAGCTTTTCATCCCAGCGAGAGAGGCAGCGCGAGAGGCAGCGCCAAGCTACCGGCCACCCGCCTACCCTGCTGGAGGTTCCCTTTTCATTTCCGCGCTTTCAAAGTTTTCAGAAAATAAACCCAGGCAGGGCGCTTTTTCATGGACAGAGAGAGAGAGAGAGAGAAAGTATCTCTGAAGAATATGTGTTCTAGTTCAGGCAGAATTTATTAAAGGGACTGTGTGGTAGTGTATTATGTGTATATGCTGTCGTGTGTGTGTGTGTGTTTATGTGAGCGTGCGTGTTTGTGTGTGAGAGAAGCGGGAGGGGTGACTGCTTTGACAAGTTGATTTAGGAACCCGTCATAGTTTTTCTTTTTCTTCATGCAGCTGTTTTTTTCTCTCTTTTTGGGTTTGCGTGTTTTCCAGAGTTTTTCAAAAGTAGGGTATCCTTGAAGTCAAAGTCAATGTATTCCCCTGCTCGCTGCATATTAAGCTAATGATTACACTGCGTTAAAATTTCTTGCCTTTCAGAAATTTACAGTCAAAGAGTCAAACAGATGCTTTGTGTCACTCCAGAACCGTGGGGTTGGACCTCTGAAGAGATGCCAGCGCCAGCTCCTGGACCCTCGCTGGTGAAAGGATGAAACCGAATAATAAAGCTCAATCTGAGGAAAGACTTTGATGACATCTCCCTCCATGTTTGTTTTAGGGGCCGAGGAGTACCTGAGGCAGCATGGAGGCAGCATGGTCCCGCTTGGATCTTCGGAGACGGCTTTTTCCACTGCGCCCCATCTGTGTTCCGGCTAAAAATCTATCAGAGAACCAGTGGCAAGTGTACACAGGGGGGTAAGTGCAAGGGTAGGCAACCCGCTGGTCAACCCCCTTCAGTTCCAGAGATGCCCCTGGTTTTTTATTCCACTTCAGCACTTGAGTGCAGCACAGTCTGAGTGGTGTAAGCCTTCCTCCAGCTCCAGCACATACATGGTCATTTCCACTCTAATAACGAGTCTAATAATTAACATAATTATGCAGTTACTGGTTTAAACGGAGCAAAGGCAATAAATCTCTGCTGCACTCCAGGACAAGGGTTCCCTGACCCCGGGCTAGTACGGAAGCTCTGCGCTGACCTTGTTTCCCCCCAGCTGAAAGGCATAACACATGTCATAGCAGAAACGGTGGTAGTAACGCATTAAGTTGCAATGTGAGGGACTCAGGAGCTGTGTGGCTAAACAAAGACGGCTCGCTGAATGCCCCCGCAGAGTCTGCCAAATGTCTCTGCATGCGGGGTGCTGGTAGCCGAGGTGTCACTGGCTCTAAACTGTCATTCAGAGAGGCCATAAGCAGCATGTTGGGGCTTTATCCCTTAGGGCGAAACAGTAAAAAAAACGAAAAAAAAGCCAAGAAAGGACATGGATATATTTGTACTATTTTTCGCTTTACTTTGCGCTATTTTGGGGAGCACTTTAGACCACTGCTGTGAACACTTACTGACACTCCCAGCTGCCCTCTCGCTGACATGTTAATTAACTCTCATGACAAATCTATCAAGTCAAAAATCCTGATGTTTGCCTCAGAAATAATAGGATTGTTCTGGTTTGACGGGATAACGGTTTCATGTAAACGTAAGCTTTGCTTGGCAGAATTGTCCCCATATATTTCAGATGACCCTTTTTTCTGTTATAGCTGATGTGTTTTGTTGCTTTAACACAATCTCTGCCTCCTGCACATTTCGTGTAGATCTTACATGGTGCTGCAGGTTCACTGAGCTGGGACTGAGGCCGTCATATGGCTGTGGATCTTGACCTTCTCAGCAAAGCTGTGACCCTTTATTGACGAGTCTCTATACCCTGTAACTTGGATAGGGTATGCAATCAGTACATCAGTTGACATCGCATGACTGATCTCTGAGAGATGAGGATTTAATGACCTACAGCTTTCGTCACAGATATTTGATAAACAATATTTGATAAATACTTGATAAATAATATCAAATATTTATATTTGATAAATAATATTGATAACCTTTATTGCTGCTGTCACCTCATGTGACAGCCATCGTTCACAACCAAACCAAAGCAACACAAGCACTCGCAGCATGGACGCTGGATTCAACCACTGACCTACTCTCATACATTTTAGGGCTGTCCCACCACTACAAACATCCTCTGCAAGTTTGGGAGGTTTACCAGACAAGCTTGCAATTCCAGCAGACCCTCGTCTTGAGCCTGACGTCCACCAACCAAGCAGCGCAGTCAATGAGCCTCAGGACTGCCTTTCCTGGCCTCAGCTGGTGAAAGCAGTGTGCAGGTGTTGGATTGGCCAAAGGAATTGATCTTGATGAGATAGGTACAGTTTTGCCCATGGGGTGTTGGAGCCAATTATGTGGCAGACTGTGGGCAGTGACATGGTGGGGATTGGACACCAGACCTCTGGGAATGGCCACTTCTGTGAGAATCAGAACTTTGACAGGGTCCTACCCTGAACCACTTACCCCTAACCACTTAACAACACCTTTATAAAAGGACAACCATAGTAAAATTAAGCACCATATTCCAATGGAGAGAGAAAATACGGTTATACATTTCCTGTACTCATTCAAAAAAAACTTTCTTTCAGTATATTACGCAGTATCTCTTCCCCCCTTGGTTCCTACTGAAAGTTTTGATGCACGTGAGTGACTGTACAGTGGTGAGGTTGCCTCCATTAGCTGCAAAGTGCTTTGGGTTAATGACACAGCACCACTGCTCGTTACGCTATCACCACCACATCACGGCCATTGTTTTGCAGACAGCCTTCACTTTAAACAAAGCGTTATATTGACGAAATGAAAGATTGATAACAACGAAGGTTGGCAACCGTCTGGCAGCCAGAGTGGAGTAAAAAGGGAAGTGTGTTACATGACATCTGACGATCTGAGGCAAAACCTGAGCAATAAGGTGTCATAAACAAGTCACGCCTCTGTGACAGCCCAATAATAACCCATTTTCACATCATATAGCAAAACACGCGTCAGTTTTATCACTTTTAAAAGCTAGACTGCTAATATTACAGGCAGTCTTCACAACTACAAATATGTAAAACATTTTAATTGGTTCATTTGGTAAAGGTGACAGCTATGAGTTACAGCTGAGATACTGCAGGTTTATACCTTAGCTATGTCATTACCACCATGACTGTGTTAGGTTCTCCCAATATAACACCAAAGGTCTACCTATTGGTGCTTACACACATAATAAAATCCATCCATCATCTATACCTACGCAATCCAGTCTAGGGTTGCAAGGGGCTGGAGCCTATCCCAGCATGCACTGGGCAGAAGGCAGGGAGACACCCTAGACAGGTTGCTAGTCCAGGCAGATAAACATTTATACTGTATATAGTATAAATAGAACCTGAATAAAACCCATGCAAGAACCTGGAGAGAATCTTAGAGAAAACCTGGAGAAAACCCATGCAAACCCCACACAGACAGGGCCGGGCCATGCTGATAACTGAAGCTGAGTTCTTGTAGATGTTGTTGCCACTGTACTAACTTGTGAGTCACTGTGCCTCCCATCCAATAAAATATAGCCTAAAAATAGCACCTGCACAGGTTGGTTTTTACATTTGTTTCTCTGCCGTAGCTGTGCTCAAGCACAGCGTGTTCCATAGGAGAGCTATTATCTATGAAGCGGAGGACAGCAAATAACTATAAATAAAATGATGGTATTTACAGCACTTAATTTGCTGCCCATGTGCTTCAGAGCAACAAAAGCAGCAGACAAAAATAAATAAATAAATAATATTAAGACCCTCACCTTGTCAGAGTGCATTAAAGTATGCAGACTGCTCTGAGCTACTGAAAAGAATAATTGGTAAATAAAGGCAGAATTTTGCTGCTCCAGTTTGGGACTACACCACTGCATTATTTCCAGGATGAAAAAATATCTAGTATAGCTGAATTTAACATTTGTTCCCCAAAAAAGGAAAAAAAAAAACTGGTTGGATACCTTTTGCAGTGTGATGCTTCATCCGGTTTCACATAAAAAAAGCCCCATGGTCATGCCACGAGGTAATGAATGGAAATCCTGTTAAAGTGAAAGACGGATCTCAATCTTTTTTTCTCACCAGGAGTCTATTTGTTCACACTGCACCACCAAAATATTTCAGCTCCCCAGACTGCAACATCAGAAAAAGATAATTCAATTTCCAGAACGAGGCTCCCTGAGCTCCACAGCTTCGATTATTTCCTTCGCTTTCAAATGAATTGTTCCACTCAGTGTGGTATTCCATCAACCCATAATGAGCTTGCGGTGTCCAGCAGTGGTACAGCACAATGTATTCTCTTACAGCACCAAATCTTCCATATAAAATTTGGCCTTATTGCCTTTCAACTGACCTCTTGCCATTTCGTATATTTGTGTTTTTTTTTTCTTTAACAGTGTTAAACAGTGCATTTTCCAATGCATGAAACCTCCAGATGTAGTTTGTGCTTTTAAAAGTGCATTTTAAACACGCAACCCCCCCCAACATGTTATTAAATGAGATCAGGGAGGAACATTTGACCGCTCACTTCCTCTGCGATATTAACTTTTCTCGTCCACATGCCTCCACCAATCATGCAACGCACCGTGCTGTAAGTGGATGAACTGGCCCCGGATACAGGATCCGGAGACGCCGAGATCTAATTTCAGGGCTGAGGAGAATTTCCTGTGACCCTGTGACTTCCCGAGTTCATCCGCGTCAGCGGGAAATTCACCACGGAAATCTGGGTCTCCCTTCATTGCTGATTATGAAAACAATTTTAACACGGTTTCCTGAATGTAATACATGTTGGGCTATGTGTGGTCCGGTGAACCCAGTCATGTAACACAGGAGGTACACATTGTAGGTTATCTAATGAAATGTATTTTACACCAGTGTAACATTAACTGTTTCCTCAGACATGCAATACATGTTGGTCATTATGAATCTGGTGACGGGATGTACACTGCTTGATACCAGAAGCTAATGTGAATATACATGAAATAACAGTAAAAATAATAAGACGACGATGGTGGCTCTAAAACAACTGATCTGCTTAACACTGCACAGACATATATTTCACACATTATCAATTGGTAATCAATTGCCACTTCCTCTTTCTGTAAATATTTCAGGCTACCTGACAATAGCCATGTGGCTACATGTACATGATCAATGAGTTATCCAACAGTCTGTCTTTAGTTCTGTTACATATCTGAACAGTAACATATTGCCTGTCAACAATTTATCATGGGAGTAGCACCACAGAGACATAAGGTAGAGTAACAGTACGCTGACTGCTAAGGTATGAGCGAGTGCAAATATGTAAAAAAGTTATGTTAAATAGTATTTGCATTTAGGAATATGCAGGCCCAGGGCCTGGATCCAATCAAAATTCCTGCTTAACTTTGACTTACAAATTCCAGCGCTACTCTTTTCTAATGCAAGCAGAATTTTAATTAATTCTGGTGTTCGCTGAAAAATCTGGGAACAAGCTGTGACAATATGCATAAAAAGTACAAAAAAGTATATTATTGTCAATTAAAGTACTTTTTTTTATTCTGAGGCAGCTGTCTCTATTTCCACCCTTGAGAAAGGCCAAACCAATATCATTAACCACTGGTTTCAATTAAAAATGCCAAGTTGCCTGCAATGAATGCATTTGAAATAAAATGACTACATAAAATAATTTTCTGGAAGATGACTGCAAGTGTTGTTTTCAGCTGTGACTGTCTGAATGGACTGTACAGCTGTGTGTTATATATTAGCAGGTTCCGAAAGGGTCCCAGTGTTTCCTGTCAAAGGTACGCCAGCATCCAAGAGCTGGCGTGATTCATAGTGCCTTCACTTCTGTGCTTTTTGTTGATGTGCTCAAAATGTTACACTTGAAATGCGCACAATCATCTTGTAGATCAGTCTATAGTTCGTACATTTGGGCAATTCAATTACCAGCGATGCTGGAGTGTCTTCTGACATTTTTATAGAGCTTGTACTCTCTCTACATTATTAAATCTCAACATGAATTTTGGTGTCAACGCATTCAAAGAGCTCTTCACCCTACCTTGTTGTCATTTTGACATTTGAGTTGTGAATTAAATATAAAAGCTGCAATCTGTTCATCAAACACATCCCGTTGACTTGATGGAATCCAACATCAGCACCTGTTTTGTTATGGTTATTATAGATATTATTTCCATTATTTCTCCTTAGAGACTAGCTTCACCCTCATTTTCGGCATTTTCCCTTATCTCTTTAGAATACTATTTTTGAAAAGATGCTCAGAAGTGGGAGGAGAGTGAGATTGAGAGAGGGTGTGGCTGTAGTTAAGCAGGTCTCAGAAGCCCCTCCCCCTGCCCTGAAAACCACGCCCCCTTCCTCCCCAGACACAACATGGCAACGTGCTTTTGGGAATGAGGGGGGGCAGCAGTGTAAGGACAGAAGGGGGAGGGTTCACTATGATCAGGCCACCTTCCTCAGCATGATCAGCTGTTATAGACAGAGAAGTAGCTCTGAGACCTGTGTAAGCACTTTCTTACTCTGCCACAGAGGACTTTTAGCAGAAGAGTTATGATAAGTTCAACCCTGAAGAGACGGAATTTACCCAGATTTACAACCAGAATGCAGCTTTTCATCACGTTTACAGAGAAATGTCGAGAATATGACTGAGATTTATGTGTTTTCCTCGGAGCAAGCAATATGCATCAATTTTCAAGCGCAACTACACACTAAAACATGTTATAGTGTGTAATCACACTTTTAACAGACATGTCAACTAGGAGCTCAAATCTTATTTTCTGTGGTAACCCAGGGGATCAAAGCAGGTAGTAACATCGGTTTTGACTATTTTGTAGCCAGTCTGATATATAGTGGAAAATTAGGGGGACAGATTCCCAGCTCATAATCTCACAGTGTTAAATAATAAGGAGATGGGGAAACTCAGATTAACCACATCAATGTGGAGTGCTCACCTATTGGAAAAATCAAGCACAGTGGCCATTTTGCAGGAGAATGCTTGCCACTTATCAGCTGAGACACAGAGGTAGGGACATGGGAAGAATAACGGAACAGCACGTCTGCAGTGTGCTTCCCAGCACAGGTTATCGAAAAAAAAAAACACCCCCTACCCCATTCAGCCCCTGTTTGCTTCCTACCTGAATGTAGCCTTGAGGATCTGCCCAGAGGTGATCTCCTTGGTGTGGTTGTTGTAGCCGTAGAAGAGGTCGCCGAACACTGTCTGGTTGGCGGGGATGTCGGCCGCCTCGCCGCAGTCCACGCCCTCCGTGCAGGCCTCCGAGAGGGGCTGGCAGGACCGTCCGTCCGGACCCCGCTTGTAGTCTTCAATGCATCTGCCAGAGCCGCAACAGACAAAATCATACCTCAATAATTCTCAAAAACACGCACGGCTCCACAAACATGAGGATATCACACCTCTGGTACACGTTTAAAAAAAACATGTGAGTTCAATCAAGAGATGGACTCTGACCATAAATATTTTAAAAGTCTATGTACCGGTCCAGTGAAATATGTTATAAGACCTATGAGACTTATCCCCATTCTGGGCAATTCGTCCAAGCTCATTAATATGGATGAGGCAGTCAATTCCTGTAGTAATATAATGATAACCTGTAGGTTTTTGTAAACAGCAGACGGTAAAGGCCAGGGTGATAGATCAACAGAGACTTGTACAACAGATCGAAGATAACTTCCAAAGCAACTGATTGCCATTGATCAAGAGAGAGGCCATGAAAGATGAATGAATAAAAATCCCCCTCTGAGCACAGCTATGCTGAAAATTTTGTTTTTTTTTATTTGAAAAATACAGCATTAAAATTCTGGATATTCACTTAGTGTACATTTTGTTTGTCATAAGCTGTCAACACGCTTTCCCAGAGAGTCTGCCAATGGATGGACTGACCGCGATGCGTTCGAGCGACCGTTGCATAAACGCTGTGTCACCTCATCCGTTTGAGAGATGATAAGGGCCATCGGACGAGAAGCCTTCATCCGCTGAATATAAAGCATTTGTGTCAAGGTCACATCATCAGTCCTCATCGCCAGGCCAGCCAAACGCTGCTGACGCTCCAAACCCCGCGGCGAACACACACACAATGGTGTGAACAGCGGCTTGAGCTGGAGTTCACATACAAGACACTGTCCTCTTCAGCGATGGTTCAGTGATTCACACTGGCCATCCAGATGGGCCATCGGCGAGCTAAGTGCCAGCACAACAACAGCCCAGATTCAGTCAACATCTGCTCTCTATGTTTTATTAATTTAATTCAGTGCAGTCAGGGTTTTTATTTATTTATTTATTTTTTTTATAACAAGTACAGTTTGGCGAGTTCGGCAATCACCAAAATTAACTCGCTAAACTGTATTTGTGAGGAAAGCAAACCCTAGTGTTTTGTTGCAAAGCACTCAGGGACACAGCATTGAATTTAACCCCCCACTCCATCATCCATCACTCCTGGGGATCCTGACCAATCATGTCTGCGCACCAGTACTGAAAGCCTGCGCGGAACACGGTGTCCCGGGTCACCCCACTAATGCTCAGAGTTACCCATGTGTGAAGAGTACGGCCTCCATGATGTAGCTGTCATACCACCATCCCATCATACAGGAGGACACCTCGACATCGTCCTGCTAGCGTGTGGTCCGATGACATCACAGCCTGGGCTTCTGTCTCAGAGATGCTGGGCCCTATTTCCACAACTGTTACACCCTTGAGCACAGTACTTAACCTGACCTCCTTCAGTAAATAAGCCTGAAGTATGAATGGACACTGTGTAGAAATATAAACTGTGTGACACTCTGCTGAAGACCTACAGGTCATGTAAAAACAGAAAAAAAAACTTCAACCAGCTCAACATTTCAGATTACGAGGATACAGATATTGAAGTTTTTCATGGATGAAAGTCATGATAAAAAGTCCAGCACATATGGAAATTTTACACATTTTATATATTTCATTACAAAGAAGAATGAGTAATAGTAGTAGTAGATTGTTTAATACAGCCACAACTACAACAACAACTAATACTATTTTTTGTTGATGTGATAGTTATTGTTGTAACAATAATCATCATAATAACACTAATCATCATAAACACAATTATATTAATTTGTCCCCTAATGCAGAAAAGGCTTCAACACTCAGGGGTATTGAAAACAATTCAGATTAAAGGTAAGCCAAAAGAGCACATCAGCATTTCAATGCATAACATTTAATTCCTTAATTAAGATCAACGATTCAGTATCCGGCTTCCATTCATAGAAAATGTGGACTAAATGGGATGTTTCTTAATGTTGTATTCGCCAACAATTAATTACAGTAGATGAGCTCTTTGCCTGGGGACCGTCACAACCACAAAGAGCTGAATCCCACAGAACCGCGTTAAATTAAACACCGGTTTTGTTTACTGCGAAAATGGGGTCAGGCTCAGGACGTCCTGCGATGTAAAAAGCGCACTTCTTATTCCGTCAGGCCAGTCTGTGGGTGTGGACCCTCTCTGGGTTTATGTTATTGATCTCCCAAATTGCCTGTCAAGGTCTATTCCTGCTTGTGGCACTGCAGGTGCTGGAAAATCAAAGTAAAGTCAGGCTGGGTCGTAGACCGTCTTTCGCCTGGACTGTGCAAGACTGTGAACACTCAGCAAGCCCTCCACCAACCCCCATCCCCCCCAACCCCCCCCCCCGCCCACCCTCAACCCGCCGCACTCGGCCACGCCGGCGCCTGCAGAATGCAAATGATACGCAGCGCTGCGTCTCGTCGACTTTGTCGCAGGCCACGGTGTCTGGAAGCGTCTAATAACATCCTGCAGTACGTTCGACGGGGTTGTTTTTTTTTTTTTTGCCAGCTCCCCGCTCCACTCCTCAGGGAAGGGAAGCTGCCGAATCCTGCCCCCAGGCCTAATGCCACGTGATGCGTGGAACAGTACAGCTCCACCATGACTCAGCACCGCCAGCATAATGAGAGCAGAGCCAATCACAGGGGAACAAAAGGAATACTGGCTTATTATTTTAGCGCACAGTTTGGATAAAGAGCATTGTGTCGAGTCCTGATAATTAATACTACACATTGTGAATAACCAAACGCTTCGTCATTATGTGTGATGTGCTTGCTGAAATGATGCCTTATTGCTGGGTAATGTGAATAGCCTACAGCTTCACCCAGCTTCACTACAGCTGAACATGCAGAATACTGAGGCAGCAGGGCCATGCTCCTGGTAGAGAGCACAACAGAAGTGCTCTGGGTGGAGCACTACTGACAGTGCTCTGGGTGGAACACTACTGACAGTGCTCTGGGTGGAGCACTACTGACAGTGCTCTGGGTGGAACACTGCTGACAGTGCTCTGGGTGGAGCACTACTGACAGTGCTCTGGGTGGAACACTACTGACAGTGCTCTGGGTGGAGCACTACTGACAGTGCTCTGGGTGGAACACTACTGACAGTGCTCTGGGTGGAGCACTACTGACAGTGCTCTGGGTGGAGCACTACTGACAGTGCTCTGGGTGGAACACTACTGACAGTGCTCTGGGTGGAGCACTACTGACAGTGCTCTGGGTGGAGCACTACTGACAGTGCTCTGGGTGGAACACTGACAGTGCTGGGTGGAGCACTACTGACAGTGCTCTGGGTGGAGCACTACTGACAGTGCTCTGGGTGGAGCACTACTGACAGTGCTCTGGGTGGAACACTACTGACAGTGCTCTGGGTGGAACACTACTAGTTATAACAAAAATGTTTCTGTTTGATCTCAATATGCACTTGGAAGGGTCGGGCAGAAATAGATGAATACTGTACACATATCTAGGTCTAGATACAGCAAGTTAATAAACTGGAGAACGAGGAGATTAAACATTAAAAAACATACACTTGTATACTACTGCTTGGATTAAATAAATAAATAGTACATCCAAGACTATGTACTCACATCTACATCTGCCATTGGAAGGCACCCTGAATCTCTACTTTTCTCATGTATATAAAACATGGAAAAACAACCATGAGAAAGAAAGAAAAAATAAAATCAAATGTTGTAGCCTGGGGAATGCAATGAATGACTATCAATTATTAAAGTATATTCAGCAAAGTCATATCACAAAATATCATAAATGGATGTATACAGCAGTATCTACATAAGGACAAGCCCAAAGTTATTTTGTGATGTAATCTATAAACAGACATCTATTTTCTCAGAGAAAATCTATGTTTTCTTTACAAACAAAACAAAATACTGCAAATAGCCAGCTGTTGTTTTCTGCTTAAATTTTCCATATTTCTAGTTTCTTACCATTTCTTCTTACCATTCGACTAATATTCTGTAACTAAGTCTCCTCATAGCATACTCAGTTATGTAATTTGTTTACTTTTTACTAGAGTTTTGTCTCTAAACCAGGTGGTACGCCAGTCTTCATCAAGAACAACAGCATCTTGGCTTGTAACTTTTGAGTGAAGCGTAACAAACGATGTGTGCTTATTCACAGAGCACAGTGAAAAATGTATGTTTTTTTTCTTTTGATGTGTGGTTCCCGCAAGCTGTCCGCTCCTGCTGTTTTAATTACACCCGGCTGTTTACTGAGTCTTCAGACATGCCGGACGAGATTCATGAAAGCCTGCTCACAGGTAGGTGTAGGTAGGTTTAAGTTAGCTTTCCCTTGCCTAACATGTAGTGCATATGTTTGTTTCTTATTGTTTTAAATGGCTTGGCAGGCTGTGCATGTTTTGCATGTTAAGTCAATACTTAATCTGCTGTCTTATATAGTACTGTGGAAGTTGTATGTAAAATATTAAAACCAATACTTTCTAACATAAACTAAATGACAGAAGGGCTAAGGTGTTTCCAAGAACACTATAAGACAGGATTATGAGTCATGACAGCTGCTGTATGTTCCTCTTCCTGCTCTGCTCCGGTCAGGATCTACTTCGAGGTAAAAACACCAAACACAAGGTATGATGATGACATATATTCATAGAATCCAACTGTAGATGACACGATAATTTTGGATATATGGTACAATAAAGAATTACTTGATCCTCTTGATCATATTGGTTTTCAATAGCATCAAGCTTGCCCACGAACTAATGGAATAACTGAAAGGCTGGTCTGACTGCAGGTCCGACATATTCAACTGCAGCAGCAGGCAACAATTCACACGCTGCTAAGCCTCTCCTGTAGACTGTCTAACAGTGAATGCACATCATTATTACCAGATCCATAAAAGGCATGTTAACCTTTGACACTGCCAAGGATGTAGCCCTTACATACCATTTTCTTCTGCCTGTTTACCTCCAGCGACAATTCATAATAAGAGATCAAAACTGCATTCAGGAAATCTGTTGTTGCCGACAAACTGCTTATATATATATCCATTAAATGTATTTTTGAAGACTCCACGTCCTTCATAAACGCACGCACGACCTACAAAGGTCTGAAATAATTATTGTGTTCTTCACTGAAAGCTATGCAGGATTCTACAAATGCCTCTAAGATTCAGCAATGTCACGCCTTAATTGGCTTTACAGTTCTTTGAAATCTTCAATCTGCTGTACAAGTCCCTTCTACGGATCCTTTTTGGAAATACTTCTTACAAACACACGCCTAAGACTTCCACAAGATGGCCCGAACTGATCATGCACATGAAGAGCGTGTTTGTCTGAGATGGTAAGATGAAACACGAGGCCCACATGACTAAAGGGATCGTGGGAAACGCGGAGAGCGCAGCTCTGCGGTAGCGCAGCTCTGCAGTAGCGCTTCTTTAAGTTGCTTAGAGCCACACTGATGAAAGTTCCATTTCAGTCTGGCAGCATTTCTATACCAATAACAGGGTATGAAAGCAGATATCATTCATTCAGATTCCACTCATGTATGGGCAGCAAGCGATTTGTGTATGAGGGCATGTGACTGACTTAGTTTTCTTACTGGAAAAGTTTCTTCTGCAGACTTAAAATCTGAAAAAAAAAGTACTGAGAAAATAGAGCTAAATATAAAGAGAGAAGAATTTACTACAAATAACATCTTTATTACAACATGCATACATACATACTGAATGAACTTTAGGTTTCTGTGTCTGCCACTTAAATTAGGAGTATCATTCACCATATAAACCATCCCCACTTGCTGAGAAATTTGTTTGTTTTAAGGTTTAAGTCATTCCACCACAGCTGTCAGTCTACAATAAGAAAGTTTTTGTAAATTTAACTGAAATAATTAAAGTAATTAGTGGGAGTAATACTTTAAGCAAACATTTATTCATTCAAACAATGTGACTTAGGCTTTCTTATACTCCAATACAACTCTGTTGTTTACTTGAGGGATTACACACATACACGCACAAAACATTATGGATTTTAGCTTTTTTTTTTCAAATGAATTAGCATAATATTTGCTTTTATTGCTTAATTCCCCTGCCCTTAATGCCATTTTAGTATGCATTTTACTATAAAGTATGACTATGCATTCATAGCACCAGAACTGAGTAAATGTGACTGTTTAAACTAGAGAGATTTTCTCAGCAATTTTTTCATGGATTTTACTATGTAATCAGTATGAACCTAAAGCTTCCCCACAGCCTGGAAAGAAGAGAAAGGTGCACATGAGACTGCTCTGGTTCACATTCCCACTGGCCTTAGCTATTTTCACATGAAAGATGCAAATCGTCCTCACGTTTCTGCTATGCAGCCAGCAAAATGTGGAGTAAAGACATACGATTCACAAACAGTGATGGACTATGCTCAGTTTACAGTTCATGGCTGGTGAACTCAACATCATTCGACTCCATATTCACAAAGGCACTACAGAGTTTAACCGATTTACCCACTATTTTGCCCCAGCAAGGCTATTGAGGACCTCTGGCTATCTTGGCCGGAAACAAAAAAAAAAAAAAAAAAAAAAAAACACTGCCGTGACGCAGCTTAATCACAAGCATGTGGCTCTGGTCTTTGTGCCGCCCTTTACTGTGTGCGTCATTTCTCTCTCTTCGTCCTTTTTCATGTGCCTTCCATTTTTGACAGAGGCACATCTTATCAGAGCTCTGTATCCAGGCTATATTGTATTATTTACACTATTTAATGTGCTGGAAACAAACATCTCATATTTCAAACAGAGAACAATCCACACTATTCAAATCCTCCATGGATCCTGCTCTGTCATATTAATGAAACCTTAAGGTTCTACTGTGTGCCATCTCCACTGCTGTGCACGTTATCAAAGGGAGAGGAAAACCATTCATATCGAAGCTCCCTGTCAGCCCGTAAACTGGAGACACTTTCTTCTCCATGCTGAAGTACCTTTCCTCTGGAAACTGGCGCTAAAGATGATCTGCTGTTGTCTGTCTCACATGCGTTGTCATATTAATGGGTTTTGTTTCCTTTTATTCAGAATTAACAGCCTTTACCAGGCAGAGGAGCTCTACGTGGGGAGTACTTAGTGAGTGTGAGGGTCGATACATGCTGCTGCGGGCCCGTGTAAGAGCAGAGCGAGGCATACCCAGCATTCCCTTGAGTTAAAGTTTCTGTGAAACACTGAGCAGGGTGCTGGTCTATCGTACTCTCTTACTCTTTGTGTTTGAGCTTGCTCATGTAAAAGCATCTGGCACCAGAAGAAGGTGACATCTCACGTGTAAAAATAAACCAAAAAAAAACACATGTTGGATGAAAACGGAAGGAGAGATAAGAGTGTGAAATTTCCCTCCAAAGAAACCACCCATATAGCTTCAGTGCAGTCTCCAGCTTTATCTTGTAATAATTGTAAAATGGTTTATTCTTAGTGGTATTGCGTGTTCTTATTTCATTCAGTCTGGTTAAGTTAATGATTACATGGGGGACATTGAAATGACATGAAGCCATTTTGTTTTCTTGGCTATGGAATGAGATGAAGCTTTTGTTTATTCTATGATCCAATTATGATATCGGTTCCATTAATTTGCTAACTTGCCACATGTATCACGAAAATGAAACTCGATTTATGGAACTGACGCAGGTACACACTGACAGCCTACACAAACACATACTGTAGCCTGACAGAGACGTCGCTGATGTGTCGTGTTTTTTTATCATTCTAAACACAATTAATTACAATGGAACAGAATATAAAACTTCTCCCATTTTCCTTACTGTACATTATTCAATTGATGAAAGATGTAAATGCGCTTTGGGTCACTCAGGGAATATATCTGCTAATTACATCATCCACATTAACAGACAGCAAGTATTAACCAATAAACTCATCAGTCAATCAAGACTCATTATCCTTACGATTACTCCTCATCCCATATTCAAGGCCTGAGAGTGTGGCGGTCCTGCATCGGTTGCTTCATGCGAAAATAATTATGATTATTTTAATATTTTAAATGAAACTGACTGCAGCAGTTCCTGTGTTTATCCAGGGTTCCATATCTGGTTATTCCACGTGCGCCTCAGCACAAAGCTAGCTCACTTGGAGATGAAAAAGTGTTATTATTTTGCAACAAAATGGGCTTATTATAGGCAAGCTAAGACTAATGATAACATCCAACAGTTAAAAGGTTCCATGCGAGGAGGACATTGACAAGCCTATAAACAGCCTATGCAATGTCAATATATATGTCACAACAGTTAACTGAGGAGAATAAATGAACTTTTTTTACTGAAGGCAGTGTATGTACCGGTGCATCATTAGCCTGACATGTTGAGAGATAAAGCTGACGTCATTAGGAAGCTGAGCAGCACATCAAAGTCAGGGTGTTTCTGTGGGGTCAGACTCATTATGACGGATCGCTAATGGTAGTTCAGTCCCGGCTCCAGTCAGACGAATGTAGCGTAGCGTGTGAGAGTGGCTGTGAGCAGCACCTACCCGCAGAACATCTGAATATTGTACAGGGTGGGGTCCTCCTCCAGGGGGGCCAGCTGCTGCAGGCACAGCTGCTCGCACCCCCCGTTGAAGCCGTCCGAACAGTCGATGCCAATGTGGTGGTCATAGCAACCCGTCCCGTCCTTCATGGGGCTCAGACCAGGGGGACACTGGGGGAGGACAGAGAAGCGCACACATCATGGGGTTTGTGACACGGAACAGGGCAGAAGGACAGTCCAAAAACACAATAATTACACAAACACACTTTTAGGACCAGACATTGGACTACATTCATTCAAATGCATCTAGACTCTTTAAGGGTATTTGCAATTCAATCAAACTAGACCTTAGTCTCTTTCAGGGCATGTATTATTCTATTTTAGTATGAAAACAACACATTCCTAATGAAATCAAAAAATCAAACATAACAAAGGATGCTATACTAATATAAAGTACATGTTAAGTATGAACTGACTGAATTGCATATGCCCTTAAATAGTTTCATCTTTGGTTTGAATCTAGCCAAAAGAATTTTCTGCCAATTACCATTTGCATTAAATTCTTTAAGTTTTTTTTTTTTTAAAGTGTTTATTTAGACAAAATGAATTCTTCCAACATCATTATGTTTTCTGAGTGTGCTACTCCCCCCCCCCCCACCCCCAACACCCCCTTCTTATTTTGGCAATGCTTGGGGGTATTACCACAGAAAAACTATTTAATTTTGGAAAGTGCACTTGTGCATCTTCTGGACAATTATTGACCTCCGATGCTAGAAATCAGGAAGCGTGCCGCACAGTCCGCCCAAGCAGTCACGGGTCTCTTAAAGTTATGGCAACGTTAATACCTCTTACTGACTCAGACGGTCACTGAGATCTGTCCCTGTGGCATTTCTCTAGCACACTGTAACACCTGCACCGAGACAAAAAAGGCCAATGGCATGTCACTGGTGGGTGTCACAGAAGTTCACACTGCGCGCTCTGTAACACCTCCATTAGAGTGGCCATTAGCTGGTAATGATGAACTGGGTGACTCCAATTTCAGGATAAAAATTAAGTAAAAAAAAAAAAAAAAACTACAGCAATTATTATATAAATCTGCACCACACTGCCGTATCACTAGATGTCTTGTTTCATGAAGGAATGTGAAGTTCATATCACCTGCCAGAATGATTCAGTCGAGGTCAGTTAAGTGTCATATCCAGTAACGGCGTGTATTTCTCTGGCCTGGCAGAGTCAGGTGTCTTTTCCTTTCCATCAGAGCTCTATTAAATACCTCCTAACATTCCTTGCGTGTGGGCTAAATCACAACACGAACAGTGTCTCTGTGCTTCATAATAAAACATCTTTATTGGTTTCTTCCAAAAAATGCTGGATGAAACTCAGAGCGATGTGATGCATGAGAGCATGGCATGGTGAAATCGTGGTGCAGTGCGGTGCTGGGAGTTTCCATTTCTGCACTGGGAAATGCGCCGATCAGAACGCATTATTGCATTCTTATTACAGAGAGCCACAAGAAGGTAAGAGTGAGTAATTACAGATCTCTAAACTCTGCAAACTTCTTGCAGGCGCCAATGTTGCTGTCTCCCTGGTTTCCCTGCTTCTCCCAAAGCAATTTTTGTGTAAGTCCATGACTTTTCCAAACTCACATGATGTCTTCTATCTGTTGACTCAAAAGGTGTCTTCAACGGACACACCGTTAACAAGGCAACGCCTTCCCACTCCCCACCTGCTTAGATAATAACAAAAAAAACCCTCTCTTTCTCTGCCTCCAGGTACAACCAAAAGTTATTAGGTTCATTTCTTGCCGGCACTTTGTACTCATCGATCTTGCTTCTCCCAGTGCAATTACATCCAGGGGCTGTTTTATATCCACAAGCTCTGTACAGCCTACAGAGGTGTAAACTGCTGTATCTGTGATTGGGAGGTTCCGCCACCACCGAGGGTACAGGTACTTAAGCCTGGTTGGGGCCATCCATCTGGTAGGCTCATTGGGAAATGCTCAATTACCACACTGAGGTGCTCATTTACTTTCCTGTATTGAGGAAATGTTTGTTCATCATTTAATAAAAATGTAAAATGTGTGTGTGTGTGTGTGTGTGTGTGTGTGTGTATGTGTGTGTGTGTATGTGTGTATGTATGTGTGTGTGTGTGTGTATGTGTGTGTGTGTCTGTGTGTGTGTGTCTGTGTGTGTGTGTATGTGTGTGTGTGTGTGTGTGTGTGTGTGTGTGTATGTGTGTGTGCGTGTGTGTGTATGTGTGTGTGTGTATATATATATAGTTAAACTTTTGTTTTAAAATGATGAGCAAACACAAACAGTAATGGGACTCAAAATCAACTAACATATTAATAGTGAGAACACTGCACCAGACCAACAACCCAACAAAGAGGTGCGAAGTCCAGCATTCTGGATCAAAGAAGGAAAAAAGTTTCTCTGGCGTACGGTTAAATTAAATGCTTTCTCTGAGGCTTCTATGATGCTCTTCAGTCTGTTTTTAATGGTCGGAGCGAATGCAGTAAAGTTAGACAAACCTTCGTTCTGGGCAGCAATAGCAATTCACATGCACTGAAACCTATTTAGCTGATGACCCACTTAATAAGCTAATACTTCTTCTGTGGCCTGACCTCACAGAAAAGTAAACTGATACTTAGTCAAATATAGATTTTTACATGCATTGTAAGTAGTACAGGGTGTGTATCAGGCACTGTGCTCAGCCTGAGCTATGTGAATTCCAATGGAAAGTCTATAGTACAGAGTAGGTCATTTTTTGCATGTGTCATGTCTGAACTTATCTCAACCCTTCCTCCAATCCATCTGTGGACCCAAATCTGGTACATTACTGTGGACTCATTATTGTGCATATATGGTAAACTGGATATTCCAACATAAGGGTATACAGTAGCTAAACTTATGAGGACTTGCTATATTATAGCGCTGAATGAGAGAAAACATGTATAGCAATGACTCATGAAGTTTCTGAATATGGGACTGTTCTTTGAAATTGTTTTTCTCTTCCAAGAACAGATGACTGACCTGTGTTTGTCTAACAGAGTCTGGGTACCTCAGACAATATAAGGTTTGTGCCAAACTCCATTCTCCTTAAACAGCTGAATGAATTCAATGAATATTTGATTAATTTGAAAGGAACGCAAACAGCAGTTTGATAACAAAACAGCTTATGGGGCTAATGTGTGAACGGTTAGCTGGCTAACCACTGCCTTGATGCCAAGCATGGCATGCGTAATAGAATGTGGCAAACGTTATGTAGTGTATCTGTGTCTAAACACTTTTTGCTTAATTCTCAGAGCTAACAGAACAAACAAACAAAGAGGAAAAAGAGTGAACAATGTATTATAGAAAGCCATGTCCTTGGAAAGCTTGGTAATATAACACACAATGGTTTGAGATCCTGTCTACAGACATTACTGATGTGCTGAGAGACTCAACCACATCTCCTATAAACCAATAAAAAAAAAAAAAACTGCAGCATGACCAAATACACAGTGATCAATAAGGATAAAGGTTAAATGTTACTCACAGACACCCTCCCTCCCTGCCCTTCTGAATATTGGACAACCTTAATACATGTCTTCTTTGTGTGTGCCTGTGTGAGTTTGGGTTCAGGTGTGCATGACTGAATGTATGTTCAAGAGAGCACGTATGAGTGAGATAACATGTGTGTGCGTGTGTGTGTGTGTGAATGTGTGGAGGGAGGGGGTTTGTTGTCAACCGTGTCACAGCTAGTCTAGATGGCTCCAGATTTAGGCTAGGGGTCTCCAGCGCTCCCCTCTTTCACTCCCTCACCATGTCAAGGGCCAGACCTAATGACTAAAGCCCTTGCCTTGTCCCTGGATACATTTGTATCGATTTTGTCGCTTGGCTACAAGCACCGTGACAACTGATTTATCACCTGTAATGCAAAGCTCATGGTACATTAAATCTCCTAACTTATCTGAGCATAGACTCTTTAAATCACTGGTCCCTCTCGCGATCGATACAAATGTAGGAGCATGAGGAATTCACATATTGATGTTCCTCGCCCATAGAAACTCTTGCGCCCCTCTTCATTGACTACTGAAATATCCCCGCGACAAAACGGACCCTGTCAGGCACCCTTTCCCGGCTCTTATCCCCCGATGTACAAAGCAGGAGGCGCTCGAATGGGAACTGCGTCTCCCTGAACTGGAGGCTTTTCCACGATGCATTTGGCATCCGTGGGTTTAACAAACCCTGGGGTTTAATCCGTGGCAAATCTTTCGGTAATCCATACTAAGAATTGATTTAGGCGCACAAAACGCTATAAATTGTTTCTGTGTAGTCTTGAGATGGATGGGAATAGACATGCTTTTGAAAGCAATGACACTGTGTGACAGAGCAGTGCCACACACTGATGGAGCAGACTCAGTGATCAGACACAGGCCTGACTGACACTCCCAAAAGGAGCGCTGCGTTTGGATATTGGGTCTCCAAAATAAGGGGCAAAGTAGACTGCCAGGTGAACTGACACATTTGGACTTACTCATTAACAAATCACTGAAAAACTGTGATATCGAAATCTGAGAGAACATGAAAAATGGACCTTTATATCTAAATAACCTTGTTAATTATGTACTCCCTGTATAACATAACTTTGTTATGAAACACTGTGATACATCACCATGGCTATGTGGATGAAATTGTATGAGGTTTGTTGCTTCATACATCTGTTTTATGCATGGGGAAACATCACCAGAGTTACTGCAGATCGATAATGTCATGCACATAAACGTGCATACATTTATACATGACAACCACAAAACTAAGAGGATATCCAGGTTAAGAACAGTTCTACTTTGGCATTTGGGATATTTCAGGTGACATAGGAGATTCAGTACAAAGGATTGTGGGATTATTCAATTCAATTTGCAAATCTCACATTTTCTGACTAAAACAAGTCTTGTCCTGACTGCATTTAATGCACTACATAAAACATTTATTCACTCCCTTGGAGTATATAACCTTGGATAAAGGTTTCTCCTGTTTTAAAATCACACGCATTTCAGCCAAAATAAACAATGAAAGAATCTGTCAAGCAGCTCATCAAAAAAACAAGAAAACAACAGACGCCGCTGGTTCATACGGCTAATATGTTCAGGTTGAACTTGAAAAACCCAAAGAGCTCAAGTGCTCCAGATGCACGTTTTTTTTTTTTTACTTGACTTCCAAACAGGGATACATTCTTCCAGCTCCCGAACACTTTAAGGTTCCCTCCATGTTGCATTGTCATCCTGAGGACCAAATCCCTTCCTTTGACAACCGGATAAGCTATGCAAATGCAGTAAGTCTTCAATTTGCCAAGAAGTGGGATTGGGAGGAAAAGAACAATGCCGATGAGGGACTTATCCAATAAGTGGAGGGTTTTGTGGAGGGAAGTGATTGAAGACCCTCAGATATGCCGTGTTTGTCGTACCTTGTGTGCGGAGAGCTGATAATGTTAGAGGTTTGAGCTTCATTGTCTTCCCACAGAGTGCATATGTTTATACGGGCTCTATAAAAAAAACCTGAATTATTACAAAAAAATAAAAAAACAACACGCTACATCCACACAATCAACTCATGTAAATGCACAGTCATACATGGGTAGGTCCAATACAATGAAAAAGGTTGTGTACATGGGACTAAACCCTTCAGGTTATACCTTTACAAATTACCACGGGAACAGGGAAAAAAGGCAGAACAAATATCTCAACATGTTTTCACAAGCCAGTGCACACCCTCCAGCTCAAAGTAGGCTTTTTGTATCCAAGTATTAGGTGTGTTGTGATTCTTCTCTAAATCGTTTTTTTGGTTTTGCTTTGTTTTTTTCTCTCCAGGATCCGGAATTTTCTCAGATGCTTTCATGGACACAAAACGCATACATATCAAATACTTTGCTGCTTTTTGGGAATATTCCCCATGACTTGAAATGAGACTTGCTCTTTTCTGTGACAGAAAACCCCCCAAAACTCATGTAAATCTGAAAAGGTAAGTTGTGTACGGTTACTTTCAGGAAAACTAAATAAATTTATGAAAGGCTGCTTTTAAAAGACACCGAATCGAAAAGCTTGAAATATGCGAAAGTCATGCTTCTTCACTGAGTGGATGGAAGTAGAGAGCTTGAGGGATATTTACATGTATTGTTATTTAAAAATGGCATTTTCAATATTATACCATACAATACATTGCATTGTTACTCTCTACTCTCTTTTTAGGTTTCTCCTCTTCATTGTTTTATGTATTTTCACAGTTGGCTAATACATTACATCAATGCATGGTTTTACGCCCCTCTTCATTTCCCTCATGTCTCACTGTCAAAGCCTTAATTATCCAGCTCTTCACAACGGCCTTAACCAGAATTACAGCCCTTCCTCCCAGGGTTTTCTTTCCAGAATATATATTTTTAATGTGAAGTATCTTTATTAGTTCAATATAGGTTGAATGAATAATAATAAATAAATGATCACAAGTTTCTGTCTCCTTTTAGCTAGCAGCTCTTTTAGCTGGCTGTTGATGAAGAGGGTCTGATCTCTCAAAACCAAAATGGTGATGTGCCATTTTCACTGGCTTGTAGTAAAATGGAATCTCATGTTTCTGCCACATGTCTACACATATCACTGCAGCATCGCTCTATGGTTAATAATCATCCAGAACTTCACCTGAAAAAAATATTTCGACTAACCACTGCCATTAGCAGTTACCGAGGATGGGATGGAGCCAGTTCAATGCACTGACCAGTAGGCTGGCACCGAGGTTTTAAACTTGATGTGCGCAGTGACAGATAGCCAATGAAGGGAGGTGAGAGGGAAAGTGATGTGAGATCACGTGGGGATGCTGCTGAGGACTCGTGAAGCTGTGGTATGATGGTAGCTGGAGATATGTAGCTGTACAGGCGGGGACAGCATTGAGGAGATGGCTACAATCACCAGGAAGCAGGAGAAACAGAGCCTGAAACAGCAGCAGAGCAGATACAGTTGTACAGTCAACGGTATACGCAGGTGTATGGATCATACCCACTTGAACACATGGGGGTATATAGAATACCCACCAATTATCCTGATTACTATTAATACATATGGGCTTTGGAGTTACAGTATGCCCACATCCTCAGACAGTATACCCACCTATTAGCCTCAGTACCATTAACACATATGGGCTTTGGAGTTACAGTACAGCCACATCCTCAGACAGTATACCCACCTATTAACCTTATTACCATTAATACATATGGGCTTTGGAGTTACAGTATGCCCACCTCCTCAGACAGTATACCCACCTATTAACCTTATTACTATTAATACATATGGGCTTTGGAGTTACAGTATAGCCACATCCTCAGACAGTATACCCACCTATTGGCCTTATTGCCATTAGTACATATAGACCTTAGAGTTACAGTATACTGATTTCCTCGGACAGTACTTCCTCAGACACCGTTAAACCATCGAGTAGGCTACGGGGTGAGGACAGGGCAGATTCTTTGAATCATGAATATAAAGAAACTGTGTGCCAATTCCACCGCTACTTTGTGGGAACAAGAGAATTGTTAGAGTCTGGCTCCTAGGATGTGGAAGCGCTCCAAGGTCACCAGTGGAATGGCGAGTGAGGGAGAGGTCATGAGTAGGGAGGACCTGAGAGGAATACAGAGGAACTGTGTCTCAGCCAGTGTTTTTTTTCGGCAACAGTCTGTCAACCTGCTCGAGATGTCCTTCAGACATGATGAAGTGGGCTGGAAATCTCAGCAGTCTTCAAAGACAAAGAATGTACTACATACTGCTCACAGCTGGCATTTGTACAGCGCCTTTTACTCCCGCTTCATTGTTTATTGTTATGAAAAATGCACAGTTTAAACCGTATCACCACACTTCCGCTGCACTCTCTGGAGGTAACGCAGTCAGGTGGGTTAATCTAAGAGAGCTTTTGATGGATAAGGGAGCGCTGCCTTTGTAACATAAAAATTCCATGAAGCACAACATATAAAAGCGTATTAAAGCTCTATGAATTATTCATGGGCACTCGTCGGTTCATAATCAGTGCACGCTTTTGACCGGTGTTGATTAGTTTTGAAAGATCGGCGTGGCGATCGGCTGGATCCGGCGTGGGAGGGGTGTCTGCTCAGCCCCGGCACCATCGCCCCACGGTCCCCGTTCCATCTTAAAAGAAATGATGGCGTCATTTGATTTAAAATGGCGGGGGGTTCACCTCTGGAACTGATCCTACAGCACACAATCAGCCTTCCCAGGAGATGATATTCCGCGGTTCCCGGGCAACCTTGTAAGTGTAAATGATGAATTTGCTCGGCGGCGGAATGGATGGCACCCCCCCTTCAAATGTGCTAAAGTGAGTTCAACGCGCTCCATCACTGCAGCTGTCTGTGTCTAACACATCATGCAAAGGAAGCTGGCTTCATCGGGACTTTAACTCTCCTTTTTTTCCCTCTTCCTCTCCTCACTTCACTAATGGGGGGGCTTTATCTCAAGTATCACCACGCACATGTAACAAAGTGAAAATCTGGACTTACATAATCAATGATTAATGCGCGTCTGGGTAAAATGTAAATTCCTGCAAAAAATCTTTACCGTCCCAAGGTTTTCTCTTTTATCCTCAAGAAAGAATAATCGTTTGTAAAAACACACGCTTGCGAGACTGCAGTGCAGTGAAATCGCAATAACAGCCATCTTTTACAGGGTAACTCCAGATGTACTGACACAGATACATGCATGTACGTCTGTTACACGTGGGCAAGAGAGCAGGTGATTTCACTGAACAACTCCTCTACCTGGCTGGAGAGTTGTGTTAATTACAATCAACTGTGTCAGCGCATGGACTGAACAAATACATGGATTTACATCTAAAAAATCTAATTTTAATACCACAGCTGCTGTTTGTTTATTTTTTGATGATTAAAACTCAGGAAATGAAATAAATGAAGGAATGAAATTAATGAAATCAAGTCTTGAAATCAAGACGTAATCTGACTTGAGGCATTTCAGGTTTTCCCCAGGTTTTAGTCTGAAACTGCTCATATTTATCTGGGCCCATTCTAGCATAAGGTGGTCATATTTTTTAAGGCAGCTTTTAGGATCAGAGGAGTGCATTAGCAGACCCTCGCATCTGTTCAGTGAAGGAGCACAGCTGTACAGAGAGACACACACCTACACCCCCACCCCCATTCCTCTCCCAACCCCCCCCCCCCCACCGAAGGCAGGCACCCACCCGAGCACCTGCTACACTTCAGGAGCACGCGTTCCATCGGCCCCGCGCCAAGTATCGAGCGCGCTCAAACCTGCTTACGGACTAAAATGTGATGCGAGTCAGGCTGCGTTTCGGCCCGATGCAAAGCGCGCTGACGCATCCATTACCGCCGGTGATAAAGTACACCAGCCCCGTGCCTTAAGGAGACGGCCGTACAGCACTTGGGGTAAGCAGAGTCAAACACAGGAACCAGGACACGGCGGGAGTTTTATTATTTTAACATTTACTCATGTTTAATTCTGTTATTTTTTTGTTGGTTGTTGTGTGTTTATCCCCCTCTCCCCTGTAGGTGGAACAGTGCCATTCAGTGAAGTAGCCTACACGTGTAGCACAGTGAGACGGGTGCTGTCCAGTGCTGAAACGCCCCTGTGTGCAGCAGCGTGTTCCTCTGCTTGGCAGCCGGGGCTGCTAACCCTGACTGGAGGCCAGCCCTTAAAAGGAAAACTGCCTCCCTCACACTCCTGCCTGCATGCAGAGAGACCCCCAGACCTCAAATGTCCCTTTAGCTCGCTGCTTTATTTTTAGCGTTTTGTTCTGACATTGGCTGTCTGAGCCTTAAAGGCAGAACGGCGTATTTTTTTTTTCTATGTTTAACATGCTGCAATAAAAACGCCTGTTTCACTGCGATTCTCCCTTTGGCTGTTCTCTTGTTGCCTTTGTTGGTTTTGGCTCTTAGCTTGCTTTGGAGTTTTAAGAGCTATACCTATGTGGAAGGGAACGGACGGCAGTCGACACAAAGCAAACTCCTAAAAAACAAGACTGCAGTACTGATGTAAACTGGGGCTTCCTTTTTAGGATAACAAGTTTTTGGACAACCAGAACAGAGTTGTCTAAAATGATGGGGTGATGCTGAACAGTGTGAGCCCAGAAACCAAACCCCAAAATCTCAAAAAAAACTGCAATGTCTATTCAAGTAAGTAAATAAATAAATACATAAATAAACAAAGCTTCACATGACCAAGGAGTGGCCCAATATATCACAATTTCTTTCTATACATTTCATAACATAACACTGTAATAATTCATTTGGTTAAAAATAGATATTCTGTCTCCTGATGTTTGAGCTGACAATATGAGAATACAGGCTGCGCTTTCTCTATCATCACACCTTTTATAAAAGCTTTATTAAAAAAGCAGTTACAAAGCCGATACGAAAGTACTGTTTTTTTATCATTACATGTTCTAATCCTCAAAATCCACCTACTGAAAATCTTCTTCATATTAAATCACAGATTTGAAGTTTGTTATTTCATTTATCAGTCAACGCTTCAGCATCAACACAGTTTGTTCCCATCTACACCACATAATCCAGACTTCCTTTGTGTTTTTTTTGAACAGGAGTAACAATTCAATTTATGTTTTTTTTTTTTCTTGTGAATCGTGAACACTGAACACCTGATCATGGACCAAGCATCCCGCCGTGAGCATGACAGCGATTAGCAGCCAATCATTCCTTCTTCCTCACCGCATCACTTCCTCCTGACTGAGGCTGGGGGCCGGGGTTTGATGGGCAGGGCCGGTGAGAGGGGAGGGGTAGGGAGCTGTCCTAATCTTTGCATCTAGTAAAATGACAAACCCTAATCCCTCCTCTGGGGTGACCTGTCTCCCTGTCACTGTCACTTGAGGGCTGAATCCTCTCTTCTTGCTTTTAGACAGGAACAAATTTATTTCTTTTTTTTTTTTTTTTTTTTGGACAGACAGCTCCCCCACCCCCTTCCTTCCCTACTTCACCCGTACCCCCCCCCCCCCCCCCCTTCCCTCCTTTTTTTTCCGACACCAGGAAAAAAAAAGGGAAGTGCTAATTAATCACATAATCATTTGGAGATTATTACACTTTATTTCTAAATGACCGCATTGTCTGCGCTCTCCGGGAGCGCCATACATCAGAGAGACAGAGGAGGTCACAACACGCCGCCTCACGCTATGAGAGATATTAAACGCAGGATGGGACTGGCAGAGCCGGCCGGGCCGAGCTGCTAATTGATTAGCAGAACCGGGCCCCGGTCCCAGTCAGTGACGGCTACGATTACACAGACAGAGGCGTAATTTATATACCTAGTCGAACGGTAATTACAAAACACCAAGTGCTGTGAGCAACAGATGGGAGCGGCCTCGCTAGCTCTGGGAGTGAGCGTAGCCGAGCTAACCGAAGCGCTGTCAGGAATGATATTGAGGATTTTCCATACTGACATGTACACTTTTTACTGGGCTGTAGCTTATGGCTGTAAGGGACTCATTTTTACAAAAGCACACATACACAAAAAGAAAAAAAAAACCTGATTTATGGACAAGAAGATTGGTTTATTTCCCCTGTTTTCACACTATGGCTGCATTGTTACTTTGTTGTCAGTGTGCCTGAGAGTGTAGGTATCTGGAGCTGCTGTGAGTTTCACAGAACTGCAGAACTGCTTGTTACTATGGACAACAGCAAAATGAATGCACGTAAACAAAGAAATGTGATCTCTGCAATCACTCAATCTATGAAGACAGTAATATCAAAGGCCTGTTTACTGGGAGCAGAGCAGGATATCACACACACACACACACACACACACACACACACACACACACACACACACACACACACACACACACACACACACACACACACACACACACACAGTCTCAAAACAAGGAAGAGCAAACATGCCAAAATCAAACTGGTAAATGTGGCAATTAAGTCAATGTGTAATTACATAAACTGGGGGCATGATCTAAATATATGGGTTCTGTACATTCATGTATGCCTCCTGAGACTAAACACTAATTCAGAAGCTCATTAAAATACATGTGTGTAATACTGTATTTGAATTACACTTGGAATAAATGTAATTTTGAAGAATGGAATTAGCATTCAATATGAGTGCTCCTCTAGCTATAGACTGAAGATGCACCCCCGCACTTCAACCAAAGGAATAATTCCAATTTGCCTTCATTTTGTTGATAAGGTTTAGCAATATATATTCTCAAGGCAACATGAAAAGAGCATTTTAAATAAGTTCAAAAAGAGTAATATATGCAAAGCACATACAGCTATATACTGAGCTTCTGTGAAGGGCTTTTATGTTGGTGTGGTATCCTAATTGCAACAATCCTAAGTCTATCTGATGTCCAAAGTGTAGGGTTTACTTTCATTGACTGGAGCCCATGTTGAAACACTTAGCCTGATGTATTATACTGGTTCATAATGCTGAATTCATTACAGGGTTATGTAAGCTATATCATTGGTTACCCTTTCAATAGTTCAATATTATGGCTTGACCAGCCTTGTACAGGAAATTACACTGTAATTATGACACACACTGTGGAGACTGTCAAACAGACGACCTTTAGTGACCTCCGTTTGGAACAAGACAGTAGAATGTCGTGTTTCCACAAGCCCAGAGATACATGTGTCTTAACATGGCACTGGGTTCCCTGCGGAAAACATGAGGCCGGTCTCTCGCTGTCTTGAATGAAACAAAATGTGTCACATAGCAGCATAGACAAAGGAGTATTTATTGTGCCATTTTTTTTTCATTTAGATAAAAATGTTTTGCCTTCAAAACATCAGGGCTTTTTAAAGTCTTATTTCTACAAACAAATTCCTTAATATTATATATGCTGAAGAAAATCCAAGTCTGTTTTTTTCATATATATATTTTTAGAAAGATAACAGATGACAGATGACAGATGTCAGGCACTTACAAGAGAACAGCATCATTTTACAGTTTGTTTCCTCTCCTTTATTAAAAATTAGAAAGTATATCAGTCATTAAGGACAATACCAAGCATGGACTCAGTTTTAATTAAAATCACTACACTAGAGATAAACAGCTTACATGGATCAGGTCCATGAAACAAACATAATATTGGGCTATTTAATACTTGTTTATTGACTTGCAGTCTATGGAACAAGCAAAGAAAGAATCCTGGGGACTTTTAGGAATTGAGAAGTCCTACCTGAACAGATATTTTATGTCCCAGAAAGAGGACATCTGGTCAGACAATGGTAAGTAGAGGGAAGGACAAAAACCTCTGTAATACGGAATGTCGTGCCATGTAAGGAAAAAGGCAATACCGGCTTCATTGTTCCTTTAATGGTCACCTAATGTAGTCGGCATAATTCAGCTCTTAAGGGGGATACAAACAAAACCTTTTGAAGATGACACCACCAGGGTGAGCCCAGAGTGATAAAACAGCACACCTTAGTGACAATGACACTGACTGCTTCGTTCCCTTCCACACCACACATAGAGTGGTGTCCATTGTTTGCCTGCCGACCAATCAAGGAAACGATTAAATTTTAGGCAGCATGCATCCTTCTGTAATGTATGAATTATCATTTATTATAGTTTGTTACTAAATTATTATTAGCTTCAACTTTGAAACTGCAAGTTTTAGTTCACAAAAAGGGAAAATCCCTACAGCTGGGAGCTGATCGATCGATTCAATGTATTTGATAAACATCATATAAAAAAATGTTCTATCCAGTAACATTTCCCAGTATGAATGTTAGAACAATCGTGTGACAAACAAAAAGAATAAAAATAAATTATACTATGACTCTGCCCACGATGGTCTTTAAGTGGAATATGGAGGGGGTAACAGGGCAGCAAAAAGGTAGCAAATGGAACAACACAAAGACCTCAGTTCGACAAAAAGATCATATACTACAACCATGTAATCTCAAAACAGAACATGACTGTAGTCGAGTGGAACCTGCCAGAACAGCGCAGTACAATCACAAACAACAGAATGCAACTGTACCGCTATGCGAGAGGAGAGTACTCCATGGACTGAAAGCAATCATCCCCAGCGACTGCTGCTTCCGAGCCCCATGCGGGCCAAACCGCCAGCATCATTAGTGTGGGAGACCCATGCTTCCCAACTGGAGCAGTAAATTGTTTATTAAATTTAATAGCTTAGCAGGAAAATGTAATTTCCTTCAGTGGCATGCTTGCGGTGCTTGCTTCCCTCGGAGAAACAAGCAGCGTGATTTCCTTGGCATTGGTTTCTCGATGAAGCGCAAATTGAGACCCGCCTTCGAACAACTGGCTTAGCTAATTGCATTAGTGCAGAAAATGGGCACGTTTTTTAATTAGAGGCTCGGCTTGCCTGCGCTCTGCATATGAGCGTTTGGGTTCATGCGCAGGGATGCTTAGCTCAGGCAGTCTGTCCGTCTTACGCACATCCTTCCAAACAACGACTGGCTTTGTTTGCGTTTCAGTGATGTCACTTTTGCATTGCACTCACCTTTGAATCCCTCCCGTCTTATTCTAAAAGTCAAGTCCCTTTAATGGGATGAACTGCGTTAAATATACAGAAAATGGGAGGAAATAATAATGTGTGGCTTTTCAAGTGTGCTTATGCCAAGATAAGCCACGGTTCTGTACTCTTGTTATCCATGAGGTAATCAATACCAGAGGTTTTCAAATCACTGAAGCCTAACTCGATGTCACTGCTTATCTCACTGGGAAACTGAAGGAAAAAAAAGAAGCTGAAGGACATGAAATTGACTCATTTTTTGCTCATGTTTTCACACTTTACACCTGTTACCTGTCACCGTTTCCCCAAGTTAAAAAGGCACAGCTATTTTTACACCATATTTTCAAGTGCAAAAAAGAGATAAAAATCTGTCTGAACATGCTGAGAATGTATCTTTCGTAGGGCAAGACATTTAAAATGGAATTGAACAAGTTTTATGATGCACACCTGGATCGAAGTTAATGCGAAGTAGCCAGATGGGAAAACATGCATGAACATAAACAAAGACCGCTTCTGTCTCCAGCAATGCAGTGTGTATGTGTGTGTGTTTGTGTGTGTGCGTGTTTGTGTGCATGTGTGTGAATTTAGACAGCGATGCGATGTTTCAGTGAAACACTGTGTACTTCTCACTTGTTCCGTTTGACCGAGTAACTGATCAGAGCAGAGCAAATGAATAATAACAGTGTCTTATGGGCCGACATTCTCTGCTTTTGCAAATGCAATACCACCAACACACCGGCAGCAGTTAGAGGAGTCGGAATGGCAGCTAAATTCAGGGGCTGTGAAATTCCTAATCTGCAGAGTGCATTTCCACTCACATCCTTCCCCTTGTATTAGCCCCAGGTATTACTGCACTGATCAAATTCCTCTGAGTATTTAAGTGCACATGGGCTGGGGTGAGATGAGGCTCTCAGATTCCATTTGCATGGGGGAGCAAACTCCAGCACTTTTATTCCAAAGTGAGGCACTACAGCCCCACAGGCAGCACGGTGCCCAGCAACAAGGAGCAGCAGGCTTCCATTTGTGTTGAATGGGAGCAGAACAGAAAAGCCTCTCTGTGCTCAGTCACACCGCGTGTAATTGGGAGTATTAAGATGGCATACGAGCCATTAGAAAAAATAACGCTGAATTCAGTGTATAGTCCAGTTAGCAGTGAGGGCTAAACTTCTGTACTGAATATGGAGGAAATGCACCTTCAGTTAGGAGGCGAAATAAAGAATGAACCACCAGCACGGAACACACTGTAATCTGGGAAATAAGCAGATAGATAACTGCGCTCCATTTGCAGATGGTGCACTGCGTCTGGCTCATTTCATGGGCGTTAAGCCACCTGATCGGTTGGAGAGGAAGAAGGTTTGGGGGAGGGGGGTCGTGGGGTCTGCTCCCCAGGCGATGGTGACTCACCACGCAGCCGCTGGAGTCCAGCTTGCGGTCGGCGATACAGCGGAAGTTCCGGCTGCAGCCTCCGTTGTCTTTGGAACAGTCGCGGACGGGGCCGAATGAGTCCAGCAGCACCTCCAGGCTGTCGAAGGACGAGGAGATCATGAGCTCCTCCCTGAAGAGGAAAAGCGAAAAACACCAAAGGAGCGTGAATCACTTCACCGAGAGTTGCCCGCCTCCGCTGCGCCCAAACATCCACACAAACACACACCACAAAATAAAACCGTTTTGTTTGAACATTCAAATCTTGGTGTCCACCGTCTCCGGAAATTCGGCACAGGCGCCTTAGCAAAACGGCTCTGTGTCTGAAGGAGACGCTGTCTGCAGAAAGCGCAGGGTGGACTTTGAAGTAGACAGGGCCTTTTTCCCTTTCCCATGAAGACAAGCACATCAATCCGTCTCAGGGAATCTCTGAAGATCCACGGTGTGATTGTTTGAAAACCGCGGTTCAAAGCACCACCGCCTTGCAGAGGGGCAAAGGAATGTTGTTTGTTGAAAAATATAGAAAATCGTTTTTTCCCCCTTTTCTTTCATTGTGTATATGTGTTTGTATCTGTTTTTTTTTTTTTCTTCTGTAACCTTGCCCTGAGACATCTGTTTTGAAAATTCCATTATGTGTGATGCTTGAACAGAATTGCAACTTACAGTTACATATTGAGAAGTCATCACGCAGACATGTGAACAGAAACAGGCGTTGATGAAAGGACCAAGCAAAAGGCCTCTTAATTTGATTGTGTTTTTACCAAATGTTAAATCACTGCGCTGTTCAAGTATAGGAATATTTTTAGTGACCTAAGTGGTTTTATGGTAATTTACTGTGAAGCTAGCCTAGAGAAACAGAGAATGGCCTCTTTAGTTTTCAAAATATCATTTTCTCCCACTTTCTGAATTCATTGAGAGATCGCCTGAAACAAACAATTCTGATATTTCATTAAAGTTCTGGGTAAAACTGATTTTTATCTTGCTAACCAATTTCCCTTTCATAATGGATCATGCTGTTGTCTGCTAACATTTATACAAAGCTAATCCAACAGATCAGATCAATTATGGAGCACTTCAATAAGTCTGACTGTGGCTCTTGTTTCAGATCATGAAATTCAATTTTAATTGTGTAGGCACCTTCACTCTTACGGTTATCTATTGACTCATGCATGTTTCTACGGTAAGCTGTGTATGTTTTGTGGGAAGTCACATTACGTGTGTGAAAACTGCTGCCAGAAAACAACATTAAAAATGTTTCACTCAATTAATCAAGTTCTTGTAGCAGAGGACAAAAACACCATTAAAATAATGCATCTAAATGTCAGGCATACGCATATGTAGTTAAACAGCCTGTGTCTATCTTGTCGTTGTTGGAATGTATAAGTTTGTTTCCATGTGCTATTGCAGATTCCATCTCGTCATGCATCATGTTCCTCTCAGAAAATATTTTGAGTGTCTTGTGTTTGATCTTACCCATGTGTGGTTCCTGTCAGATATTCAAACACGATAGACACGGGCAATTTAAGAGTATGAAATTCATGTAAGGTAAGTATTTATGACAGTTTATGTTGTTACTTTTAATTGTCATGCATTCAACACATGCACACATACACACACCCACACACTCTCAAACTCACAAACACGCCATACCACACCAACCCCCACCCCCTGCCATGAAACACGCATATCTCAAACTCACAAACACGCCATACCCCACCAACCCCCACCCCCTGCCACACACACACACACACACACACACACACACACACACACACACACAGAAGACGGAAGAAATATTAAGAATTTTTGCATATTAAGATGCATACTTTTTCATAAAATGTAAATATGTGAGTAATTACTACAAGGTCCTGACATGCTGTCCACCCACACATGTCTGCAATACATACAGCTTTGGCTCTGTCTTCAGGGTTAGCAAAAAGAAAAGAAAGTAAAATTAAAATGAACAACAAACTTGTTTCAGTGGCTTGACTGAGTGAAAAAAAAATGAAACCAAACACGAAATATTACAGAAACATCCTGCTGCGGTCTCGAAAGAGAAAGAGCCTGTCAACTTTGTGTTTTCATAATTTTGGTGAGAATTGTCAAAAAAAATTGGATATCAAGTAACTGTACAAAGACAGTGTGTAAGTCCTAATATCTGCACCTATTCAGTCATAGTTACACCGTGTATTCTTTGTGTTAATGTAAACAAGGGTTCATGAATCACACTGTCAGCCATTACTGGGCAATAAGTCAACGGGAGAGTCAGAAATTGCCAATATATTTTTATGCATTGTCAGAGAAAAAAAAACCCCATAAGCACTTGAGACCAATACAGATATATTTACAGGTCATTTTCTCCAAGGTAGTTAAAGGGGTTAATGTCCCGCTCACAAAGTAACCACGTACAGTTTGTTAGCTATCAAGGTGTACCCGTTGAGGTGAGGTTGTAGTACAGGTGCGGTATATTTAACGCCCTGTATTGTATGACATACAGGAATGTGGCTCGCTAGGTGGCTAGCCAATTAGCCACATTTGGCTAAGCATTACTTGAAATTATATGAAATTAAAATGATGTGTTATAACTTTATGCAACTGGCTTCAGGATCCTTGCCTTATGTCTTTTGCCGACCTGCCTTTTATCCATTTCAGTTAGCATTTTTGAATTGTGTTTTTACATACAGTGAAGCTGGCTCTTAGGAGCCACTGCTCTGAAAATTATTTGAATGTCTAATTGCATGATTAAATAGTGTCCTACCCACAAGAAAATGAACTGACAACTATTTGATACAATCTTTAATCCCAAATAAGTGTTCAGTCACAGCAAATTCTTCAGAGTGCTTTTGGAGAAAGGAAAAAAAAAAAAAAAAGAAGTCAAACATGTCTTTTTGCAAAGGGAAGTAAAGGAAGTGGGTAAAGCGAAGATGGCACAGGAGTGATAAAGCAGCAGTCATAATGAGTCTCGGGTGGCGGTAATGAAGGATCCGTTGCAAAGACAGACTAATGTACCTCCCCGCACAAAACGTTTCTACAGGCAGCATCAATGGTGAGGTCATAGGACCGAGACATCATTACTGCCTCGCCTCCCAAAACACAGAGACGGCCCCGTGTTGCCACTCTTCAGGGAGAGCGCTGTGTCACTCAACTGCGAGCTGAGGCAATTAAAGGTAACTATCAATTATGAACATAATAAACAAGGACATCCAAATGAAGGGAGAAGCTGAAGCTGAATGTGAGGCTAAAAAAATGGAGCAACATTCATTGGATTATTAGCCATGACAGGTACATTGAACTGAATCTTCCCTTTTTCCCCTTCACACTGTAATTTCCCTTACATTGTGCTTGCCTGCTTGCATAAGAGCTTTGATTGTTAGTTTCAAATAGCAATTTCATATAAATGCATAATGTCTGTGCCGTTGCAGGCCTTTTCAAACGATTACAGCACACAACATAGAGTGCAGTTTCTTTGGAAGTAAATGCAACACTTGATTAGTTTTATCAACTGGACAATCTACATTACAGTAGTTGATATATACGAAAAAATATTGGTGAAATATCACTGATATGTAGAGACACACAGGAAAGCTACAGTTGTGCATGTGATCCAGTGTTAGCAAACAACAGCATAAACTATGGTAATGTATGCTGCTGTTTCCCTTTTTTTTGAAGGCGGAAACAATGCTGTTGGTTAAAGTACCAACAAACACATGCTACTGACCCAGATCACGCAAAGTCCCGCCTCACACATTTTATTATGCAATTAGTAAAATATCCCTATATCAGTGCAAATGCAACCACTGTTAATAAAGGCTGACCTGAATATGATATTCATACTGGCGAAAGACCTCTGTGTCCTTGCTAACTCAGCTGACTTTACGTCACCTGAATCCCAGTCTCTGCCTATTTTTGGGTTTAACTTAACTACCTCTTCACCTGCAACCCCCCCACCCCCACCCCCTCCAACATCCCACTTTGCCAAATGATTGGCTCGATCTTTGTGATTTTGTTGGTGCTGTCAGATTGACACTGCAGCACTCCCAAACGCTGAGAGAGGCCAGCTGAGCCCCTGCCCTGGTCCCCCTCGGCCTGCCCCGCCCTGCCTGCGTTCGCGTTTTGTTTTGCTGGCGTTCGTCCGGCAGCGCTCTCAGAAGACAAACCACCGAGGACCAGGTGAAGAATTAGTGCTGCGATTTGACCTCCACATGACCAGAACACACAGGTGCCCAATGAGACAGAGCAGCACCCCTGTCTGCAGAACAAACCAGGTAAAAACGCCAGACTCACACGTCCCCTCCGACATATGCACGGGTGCTCATCAAAGGGACTGACGGATCTATCCCCGATTTACATACATAATGAACCCACATTTCTAAGGAAGCACAGAATAAAACACACAAAGTACTTTAGTGTGCCAGTAGAGAGAGAGAGAGTAAATGTATGACTCAAATACGTTTCAAAATGCGGCTTAGAGTGAGCTCATTAATTCTGCCAATTAGACCATCCTGACTAATTAGAGGTGCCCACTGCTCATGCCCAAGAAAATGACTATGGAAACAGGTTCCAAAGTGTGCATGCATTATTCAATTATAAACAAAAAATGGCACAAATAAAATAATTGAGTGAACTCGACTGGCAAGGCTCAAGCCAGCCCCACGCCTTTGTTATTTAGCCTAACTTTGGTAATTATTATGATAGAAAAAAACAAATACCACACAAATAGTGTTTCATGTTAATGAAACTAGCTATGTTTCAATGTGTTCATGAACATAATAATAACAGTTAATGACTACCTGTCTGTGAACTAGAACTAATCCCTAAAGCAGGTTTACCAAAGGTACTGAGGTGTCTTGGTAAGGCAGCTTGGTGGTTTGCCCCCATGCTCTCTGTAGGTGTTATATTCTTAGCTCTGGAATGGGAATGTGTGTTTGTGGCCTGGTCATCTCCAGTCACCAGCTGGCTGTCATAAACATTTGCTTATTGTGTAAACCTGCAGCAGACTGTAAAGCTGACTCACACAATACCTTTTTTTTAAATCTGATTTATATTTAATACAGCCATTGGTACCTACATAAATCACAATCTTTGCCATATTTCATCAGTAATATCAAGTGAGGAATCACTGAAATAAATTCAAGCGATTAACTTTAATTTCAAATGCTGCTCCTAAATAAAATGTAAAACTGACTGTTGTCAACCCCACTAATCTGCAGGCCTATTTCACACACAATTTTCTGGTATGACAGCAATTGAAGTAACTACCATTCCCCTCAATAGGGTTTTATTCTATACAAAAAGGCAAACATTCTCTGTCCAACAAAATGTAAAGCTTTGTGCTTGTAACTAAATAAGGTGGCAAAGCTTGAAAACACCCAAGTGATACACACAATTTGACTGCAATTTGATTTGAACTAAATTGCTTACTCTTTTTCTTGCTTCCCATAACAGTAAAAGTAACATATATACAGTCATTTGCCTAACATTTCCAAGCATGTTGTAGTGTTTGTGATCAGTATTTGTGGAATTTTAGTAGTGTCAGTCTGTACGTAGTCACATTCAATTCAGTGCAAATAATAACTTCGTTTTCCGCAAATTATTTCATTTGAGCATTTCAGCAAGTCTTACATTTTAACATTTTACATTTAATTAAATAAAAATAATCCCACTTTAATTTCCTACAGATAACTCATCATTAGAAACATATGCCACTGTCCCCTTAAGGCTGTTTTGAAAATGTACATTAAAGGAGATATGCAAAAAGAAACAATTACGAGCCATAAAGGAATAGGAATTACTGTGGGAAATTCAATCTCAAACAATAATAGGACATGAAATGTAATCACAACAGCATGTAATTAATTGATTAATCGGTGTAGAAATAAATGAGAATCCCATTCAATCATCCTCAAAGAGGAATAGCACATGTATGACCACTCACACAAATACTACCACCAAAAGAGACGCACATTAATTCAAAGGAGATGGTGATTCAAAGAGGAAGATACCATGGGCCCGTTTTTGGTATTGCAATTTTATTTAAGGGAACAATTGTAAAAAAGAAAAAAGAAAAGACATTAACACTGCTACTGCTATGACTATTGCTACTCCTGGGAGTCCACTACCTCTAAACCCAACTATGCTTCTGGCTTTATGTCAGCTGTGTGCACTGGGAAGCACTGCGTAAAAACAATATGAAATGAGTGTTTGATGCAGACTTGAAGGAGAGGCATTTGGAGTACCTGCAATGAGAGAAAAAGAAATGAAAAACGGGACTAAACAGTGTAAACAGAGCATGCCGTTGCCTTTTTCCCCCGTCTCCCTTTTATACAGGCGGGGAATTAAGGCAAGGGAGAGATCACAGCCCGTTTGTTTTTGTATCCTACCGAGAAGCAAAAAGCAGCGACAAATTATTATCAAGCGGTGAGGCTCGGAGGAGCAAGAACGTGAGGCTGCGGAGCAGAGGAAAGCAGCACCTCCAGGAAGAAGAAAAAAGCTGGGCGTTTTTTTGCATCTGCCCTGAGGGGGATTTGAAAAAGAAATCCCTCTAACATCTATTCCTCCGTCAATCATGCCATCAAGACAGTACTCAAACCTAAATGGCGCACACAGGGAAAAAAAGAGCCAGATCCAAGCACTGAGAAAAAATATTTTATTAAAGCAAGATAAGGTTTTTTTTTATCAACAGAGAGAAGGGGGTGGGGGGAGTAGTACAGAAGACAGTAGATATCGGTAGCTGTGTTTAGCACTGGTGAGTTTGGCTCATGAGAATGCATGCAAGCCGTGGCAAGGGTATCAGACTGATCACTCAGGCCTCCTTTTTTGGGTCAGTGCTTCAAGGATACTGCGTGCAACACTGCCCTTGAATTAATGCATCACATTTACAGCGACAGGGACTCAAAAATACCTTCGTTCCCTGATGCAATCTCTGTAATAGGGTTTTCCTGCTGCAGAAATACTTAATTCAAACTTATTCTGCCCAGGGGTATTTAAATCTCATTCTTCAGTGTGATATTCAGGATTTCACTGGAAAAGCCCTAAAACGTTTTTTTTTTTTTTTTTTTTTTTCCCCACACTCATTTTCAACGATTCCAAAAATAGCCATATCTCTTAACCATCGAAGAGCGGCAGACGAAAAATGCAAGGAGTGGTTCAAATCTGTTGTTTATTGGTTCATTTAAATACATGGTGTGAACCGTGGGAACGACTGGGGGTGACGAAGAGTTTTGTGCAGAGAAATATCTTAGAGAAGCCTGTGGACAGATCCCAGGATTACTCTATCTGCCTGTGGGGCAGACTCTTTGCAAGGTGATATTTATGCTTAAAGGAGTTTAATGGGATATGAGGTTCTCACACTTTGCTATGAAATATGGTATAGAAAGAGGCACATCCCCCAACTGCAGAGGTGTACTACATCATTTAGAGGGCAGTGAACATGAAAAAGGGGGAACTGCCAGGAGAGGCTTCTGCGCAGCAAACACACTAAACCAGGGCAGAGTTTTTACTGTGTGGCGCGTAACTGTTTCCTTCTTAATGCTTTTCCCCCGGTGGTGTGTGGGGAGAGGTGGTGGTGGTGGAAGGGGGGGAGGGTTGTTGGGCTAGGGATCTTCGCTGTGTTGTGTCAAGTAATGGTGTCACGAGGTGAACTCGACGGGACCCATTTTGACAGCGTGAACGCGGCCCGTATGAGCCGTAGTGCAGAGGGTCAGTTTCGGTAGTCTGAAACGCAGACACTTTGTGGCTAAGCCAGGGCATAGGGGCAGTTCTCCCTGTCAGCCAGCGCACACATACGCTCACCCTTCAAGGTTGTGCTTTAATTCTCTTATTTCCTACAGTCTGGATAAAAATATATTAAAGCAGAGTGGGATTACACTTCCAAAAAAAGGCACAAGCACATACAGAGCGGAATAAGTTGAATAAGTTCAAGGCACCGTGAGGGTGTACCTATGTGTTGATCAGCGCAGCTGCATGCTGTGTTATCTTCCTCTTTGCGTCAATTATCTGTATATACAGCTTCTACTGCTACTCTCAGCTCAGACATTGGTCTGCCCATTACGACTACAGAAGCAACTAAGGGTTTCATTCAGACTAGGCGTTCCTCTCTGTGAGGCTGAGACACTACGCCGTTTCTACACTGCCCTGCTCTACTTTCAGTACACACTGCCTCGCTTGTGTCAAATGACCTGCAGCGCTCTGTTGATTTTCCTGTGAGGGATGAGAGTCTGGTAGCTAATGACTCAACACGTGCTTGATTATGAATCATTCCTTGTTGTTTGTGCGCTCCATGTTGAATTTTATGCTCAGTAATATATCTCTTAATGTACCTTTTCCTTACCGATGCTATAAAAAAAAGACAAAGACCACATATGTCAGAGTTATGTATGTTGCAATTGTGGGATTTCCATGAGGTATTTTTACCGTAGAATATGTGTGCACAGGCATCCACAAGATCCAATACATCCTTATATTTCTCACCATCCTGTCAAAAGCACCAGTATTGTAATTTCACTGAGATCATGTCTCAAGTGGAGATGTATCCACACTGTTACCACTGCACCACGAGCATACAGTCCGATTCTGCCTCAGTTCTATTGACCCAATAAGAAGCGCTATGGAACAGGAATGAAAACACAAGCCTGGGCTGAAACGTCGCTGCACCAGCCTGGGCTTGTACTGTTCCCCCCGAACAGCGGCCCGCGTCTGTGAACGCAACCAGCACTGAAGGGCACGGCAGCGGTTCACTGTAATGAACACTCATCTGTTTAACGCTGGAGACCTGCACTTCCAGAGGTCGCGTACTGTCGTTTACACTGCAATTGTTACACTTATTCAATTTGATACTACAATTCCGTGAGGAACACTGCATGGCCACGAGTTCCAACAGGCCTACCCATTAAAGCATGTTAAATCCTAAATAAATGTACCTGCAGCTGATGCTAATTAAGCACAAGGTAGCTAATAATATGTTCACGTTTCATCCACAGCTGAACACCTCATAGTTCACCGTACCTAAAATGGCTGCCATGCTAGGAGCGCCAGCATACTGCTGTTAACACGGTACACTGGGCACATATGTGACAAGCTCCGTGCGGAATTTGAAAGAAACATGTAAGACTACTAATAACAAGAATTATGAATAAATAACACAACAGCAAATATTGCCTCCTCCAAATTATAAAATACGGGAACTACCCTTGATGATAATATGCAGCGTCTATGCTTTATTGTGCACCTGGGTATTTAGAACAACTTTACTCTTAATCTTTCCCAAAACACCCAGGAAGTCATTTTTAAAGCTTAATTGCCCTGAGGGACCCACACACTGTCCTAATGTTGTACCTTAAAAACCCCTTATCCTCAACTGAACCCCACGCTTCAAAAAATAGGCTAAAATACCTTGATCCGGCAACGTCATAATGGAACTTATTAACCACAGACCACAACAATACGTGTATCACACAGAAAGCAGTCACAATTCTGAGAAATATACTTACACCATTACCTTGGCAACATAAATGTCTGAGGTTTAACACATCAGTGAAAAAACACAATCCTTCTCAACCGTACTGGCTATAGCCAAGGGCGAGTTTCTCATACATACCATGCTATATGCTGAACCTATGTACTATATATACACCATGTTTACACTGATGTAAAAGACAGCATCCAGTGAGTGTAGCAGGCTTTACTGGAATCAGATGATGTCACAATGAGTTATGAGAGCCATAAAAATAGGTAGAAAAAAAAAAAGAACTATGAGAACAATGGGCTTTCCAGCCCCTAAAGGCTTGGAAGACTAAGACTAACCATGATGCACCTCAGCTTAATCATTTATAATTAACGGGTGGGGGGTATTAAAGGTCAGGGTGCCCAATGAATTCCGATCCTTGATCCTTTCGCTGGCCCGCGTGGGGACGGGATCGCGTCTGATCGGCCCAGCTGTGCGGCTCTGCTCCGCTGCGGCCGGGGGTCAGCGCACCCTGTCTGAATCAAAGTCGAGCCGTGGGTGATGCAGAAGGTGTCCTCTGTACTTCCCTCTTTTCAGCTGGCTGGGCCAGTGAACCGACCGCACGCCACCGATGGAAAGTGCGAGGGAACGTTCCGGCACAAGCCGGGCTAAGCAAAGTCATGAGGAAAATGAGAAATTTACTCTGCTCTTGATGCAAATACAAATCTCAACCTTTTCCCCATAATGATACGTTCCATTGCTCAGCCAGGAAGACTGAATGAAACTGTGAGTCTATGTGTTTGTTTGGTTTTGGTTAAACATCTCCAATCACTGACTGACATAATTAAGATATATGAGCAGTGTGAGGTGACAAAATACTTCCCTGTACCTGTAAAGAGCAGTAAAACACATGAGTATTATTACACTCCACAAGACTTTGTGTGTTAAACTTCTCCGAGCCACTTCTATAGCTGAATGCCTACATGTAAAACTGTGACATGACACATGGTTTTGTGATCGGTATGAAAGAGGTTATTTCTGTTTTCATAATGTGTATCTTCCTTACCTTGGGCAGTATGTCACAGCACACAGAAAACTCCAGACGACTAATAAATTAGCAGAGAATATCACTAACTGAATATTGCCAGCCTTAACAATGCCATGTTTTTTTAAGCAGCCAAGGACATGCTTGGCGTTTAAATTCCTTTAAAACAGTATTAAAAGTATTCAATATGAGGTGAACAGGCATTCATCTCTTGTGAGTCACAGCACATGCTTCTTTGAGATAGACAGTGTAACTGAGCTGCTTAAAAATTATCCAGTGATATAAATTCATAATATGTAACAAATGTGTTGCCTAAATTGTCAAGGGCTTCAGCTAAGCATTTAATGAATGCGGTGCATGAACGAGCTGCTCTTCGGAACCCAAATTTGTATTCTACAAATGTACAACATTACATAATTTTTTTTTCTGCATTATCTTACCACTCTTTACCACCTAATATGGAATTCACGGTTGTGTTTTTGTGGTCGCGCTTGTCAGGGAAGTGAGACTTAGATAAAAATATGAAACGAATGCCCTGGCTCTCTGGCACTCTGAATACCGAACACAAGGAGCATCAATTGCTAAAACTCATTACTTATCAAATACATAAAAAGTATTATGAATTGGATGAAATATAACCTAAATTGACTTAAGTCAGTCGACAATCTTTACTGGATAGTATTTAAGAAAAGGGTTGTAAAGCAGATACAGGACTAAGACAAACAAAAAAGCCCAAGAGACAGCCACAGGTTCAAACACAATAAACAGGAACAGATCATGAAAGATTTACTGATTGTAAACCAGTAAAACCAGTACCCATCTCCTTCCCAATGTCGGTTGGCTTTTATCCAATTACACTTCAGCATGGGTTTCCCTCTGTCCTGGCCCAGATATGATTAAAATGGGGGGACTTTGTATCTATTCACATATTTTTCATACAGATCCGTAGAAACACAAGATATCTTTTCTACTGTATTATTTTGTTACATTTCATAAATGACTATTGTTTACACTCTGAACATGGCAAGTTTGGTAATACTTGTATTGGTAATAAAACAAATCTGGTAATTTGTTGTTGCGTCTACATTGAGAAAATGAGTTCAGGCAGTAATGTACCAGGATAACAACACACTCTAGCTGGGGACTTCCAAAATAGAGGAAATAGATGATAACAATACGAGATAGTGGATATTATTTGTGCCACAGTGATGCATGCACACACACACACACACGCACACACACACACACACATTCTGTTTCTCTGTAACCTTTTTATAAAAAATATTGTTAAGTGAAACAGCATGTTTATGTACATTCCACAATGACGGCAATTATGTAACTGGTAATGCTGGCATTCGAATGATACCCTCAGTCATGATTGCAGTTCTTTTCATTGTAAATAGGGTTGGGTGTGGGTGTCGGCAGGCCTACCATGCTGCTCCCCACAGTTGCTGGCCCTGGTGCACACTGGGAGCAGTAGCAGTCAGGGGCCATTGGGAGGGCATCCACACAGTGGAGAGAGCTCTGATAGCATGAACCCGTTTCAGCCAAATAAAACTGCAATAACGAGCTTAACTTCCTTGCACTGCTACATTTCCAGCAGCATAACATTAATAAATAAATAAATAAAATAAGCAATTTAAAAAAAAACAAAAACAAAAAGAAAAACAACCCTGCTCATTCATTTGGGTAATTCACGTAACTGTTTAGTCTGTGAAATAGCACAACTCTCCCAACATAGAGCAGACACACCGGATCTATCTAAGTGACATTAACACAGCACCTTTTCAATTAGTAACCACAAATGGAGACATTTCAAAGCTAAGAAAGAGAGTTCTGACCGCAAGCCTCCACATTCTATGGACGTGGATGGAGCAGATTCAGACATCAAGAGCACCATATGCTTATACTTACACTCCACATTACGATTCACACTTTATCAAGCACTTGCAACTTTCCTTTAAATTTATAAAATATGGGAAAAGACATTGTTTTTTCTGTTGCATAGCAGATCCTGATAAGTCAAATCTCTGCTTTTCTTTCATTCTTTGGCAGATGTCTCTGCCACATAATGTCGAGTGTTTGACAGGTGCTGATTTCTTGAGTGATAACTTACGTAAGCTCTGCCCTTCTTTTTTTTTTTTTTGTAAAAATAACAAGAATAATTTTGAGACAGTTGGCTTGTTGAAATCTGAAATCCCTTACTGGGAAATAAAAACTCCCAATGTGTCAAAAACAGGATTTTAGACCAAGAACTTTATTTAATTAAATCGCTAATTGATATTTGCTTAGGCTATTTTATCATTAGTTCTGTATGCAATTATATTTCTTTTTTTAAGTCTTTCAACACTAGGAGTTGATCAGACGCAGTCTCTTCACATTTATATGAAAATTGAGGAAATTAAGCAATTTTCTTCTCAAAGAAAAAATGACCATGGGATATAGCTATGCAGGGTGCTAATTTATGCACAATAAACTGATCTGCCAGCTATTTTAAACATGCATAGACTTCAGAAATAAATACAAGTTTTAATCATTTAAGTGAAAAGAATAACAGAATGACTGGTGCACATACTCCCTCAGGAGTATCAGAAAGACATGCTCATTTCAGCCTGCATGGAAATGTCTAGAAGAAAATAAATGATTTGCATGCTTCAACAAACATCAGGAGAGAAAAAAATATGTTTCTCTGCTGAAAGCAAATCGAAAAGAAGATGGCCACTTTTGCAAGATCATTGAAGTCATACATCCATTGACAAGGAGCAATATTGCAGTGCTTCTCAACAGATGTGAAGCACCACAAATGGTTGTTTATTACACCCCTCAAAACTACAAATAGCTTGCATATTAATGTCAATGAGCTTACCATAGAAATCCGTACCTTTGAGAATTAGCCTCAGAGTAACAATGCCTTTTACTTGTGCTGTGAAACTGTCTTGGAAAAAAAAGAAATGTATTGTTTTATTTTGTACACGCTCATTTACAAAATCTCTTGTGTCTTGTAGATGTTGCCAGGAAATTGTAAATTACCCTTCCAGAGTACTGCAAGCCAAGATGAAGTAAATAACCACAGTGCCACACACACAGACCACTCTCCTTCCACTGTACTCTTCAGCTTTCACCATGGTGTGTGGACTCTAGTGGAGTCTTTAGTTAGTCAGTGATTCAAATGAAGCACTTTAAGTAAATTGAGGACAGCAGACTAACACCCCTGTCTCATACATACTTTGCCAGAGGCGGCAGGTTGCTCACTCTTAAAGTTTGACTGCACAGCATCCCGCTCCCCTACATCTTAAAGGGGAGTGGAAATTACAATCTGTAAAACTGTCTCTGCCTCCCGTCCCTTGCATACATATTTTAAACCAATCTTTTTTCACAATGAGTTGAAAATTACACCGACTACTGCTCGCCCACTGTGGGCAGCCATGTTAAATGTTATAGTCCTCCAGTGTTGATTTGCTGGCACCGCTGCTTTGCCCAGAGCAAAAGGTACATGTCCAGATACACCCCACATGGCTCAGAATAACGAACGCGGTCGGAGGGACGGGGTCTTGGCTGCTGCACATGCGAAGACTGCCAATGGATCATTCATGATGATTTTCTCATCCCTGATTTTTCCCCTTTTTGTCTTAGTGCAAACTCAGCTGAGCTTGGCAACCCTTTCCTGCTGATGTCAGGAGAAAGCCAACAGTCACATGACTCCTCCGATTCACTCACCTGACGTCCACGGCATCCTCCATCACAGTCATGTCCGTCTTGCACTTGGCCGAGGGGTTGATGGCCAGCTCGGCCGGCGGAATCACAAAGCTCTTGCTAAGCGGTAGCCACATGCCTTCCCCCAGAGTGTAAGTAAACCTGAAACGCACACCGAGGAGCTCAAATTAAACAAAGCTTTTAAAAAAGGTGAAACACACAACAAAGAGCTTAAACCTAACAAAGCTTTAAAAAAAAAAAAAAACAGCCCTCGGTTGACTCAACGTGAGATGTGTGAGTCAAAAATAAAGCAGAATGGTTGTTTTGTGTTTTACGCTAACGCTAGCTGCACCTCCACACATTTAATAGCTGCGCGGAGCACCGAAGACAGACCGTTAATGGGGTGCATTCACCTCTGATACATCGCTACACTCTGCTTTGTTTTCATGGCATTAGGTTAGATTCAACCCACAAGAGATAGGCTTACAATGATTTCATGGGTACGGCACATCGCATTAAAGCATCAATTTTATCTGTTTTTTTTCCTGCTGGCAGAGTCCCTTAAGTCAAAGAAAATCACAGGTGAAACCCGCAATAAAAGCCAAAATAAGAGCTAAAAACCCAACGCGCTCTGGGACGTTTAGGTACAGTACAAACAACCACCTTCCTCTCTCGGAAAGCCCAAGGCTTCTAAACTGGACAAAATGGAGGTAATTAACACATAGGGTAACAAGGTTTTCTTTGACACACTTTTCTTCCATTTGAAACACTCCCGTGAGTAAGTAGATTCTTGGTAATCAATCAAGGCGATGTGTACCTAAAGCGCCCACTTAGACAGAATAGCGGGACTGGAGCTACTCTGGATAAAGCACTGTTTATCTGTGAGAAATCACCCTGTGCAAACCAGGGTCACTTACAATGAGCACAAAAATTATTCAGCTGGCAAAAAATGCAGGAACAAGCATTTCCCACTGAACACATTAAAGGTGAAGTACAGAAAAATGCAAAAAAAAATCTATCAATTACTTAATTAAATGTAGCAAAATGCACATTATGCTGAGTTTTTTTTTTTATTTCTTTTTATATGAATAAATAATGCAGATTTTTATTTATTTATTTATTTTATGTGAATTGCGTTTTTGCAATGTCAGAAGGAAAGCTACTGTTTCCTGGCTAGCACAAGGATTGTTTGTCAGGGTTGCCAATATACAAAGCTGCATTTTCGATTTGTCAGAAACTTGTCAAAAATATTAGAGGAAAATATGAGCATAAGAGGCAGAATCTGTCAAGATAATGCTTCCACCTTTTAAAAGATCGGAAGAGACAGCCTATATGGCTGATATGTCGATATAAAGCTTGACAACTAATGAGAATTTTCTATTAGAGTCCACCCTATTGAAAAAGGATAAGCTTTAAATGGATGTCTAATCTGTAATGGAAAACAAGCACTAAAACTGCCCGCATTCTGGCATTCAGGGTGTGTGAGCATGTGTGCACGCATGTGTGTGTGTGTGTGTGTGTGTGTGTGTGTGGGGGCTTGTATTTGAAGAAAATTCAAATCTCATAGCTACATAAAATACTGTCGAGGGCTTTCTCCATCAGACTCTACTTGGTGTTGAATGCCGTGTGGCAGTGTTGATAGTCTAAGCCACACTCAACAGCAAACAGCAAATAAAAAAAAAAAAAAGTGGGAGAGAAAAATGAATTCATTATGTGAGCGCTTGTTCAGCTGAACTCGTTGAATCTCCTGGTCTTCCTGCACCCAGAGGAATTGAGGCAGAGAGAACCGACATGTGCATCCAGCGTGGGCGGTTTTCCACTGGGAGACGAGAGGGAGGGAAAGAGAGAGAGAAAAAAAAAACAAAACTAACAAAATACTCCTGATCTCGGCAGTCTGGTTTGTGAGTGTTTATCAATTCTCTTCAACCTCTGCAAGTTCGTAGGCCCCTCTCCTCCATGCCTTATTCCATCACCAGCACGCTCTTGATGTTGTTAAATCAAAATCTGAGGTTAAATGAATTGAAAAGGAACCCATCTTTGATAAACACAAATTTAAGTCAACTTCACCATGACCGGGTATCTTAACATGGAGGGATTTTCGTGATGGGAAATCGATGGAGGACACTGAAATTCGGACGGCACAAGCTCCAAGCAGTATCGCATGCCATGGTCTCCATGACTACACATGCTGTGAAATTAGGGCTGGTGTCCGTGGGGCTACATCAAAAGTCTCCCTCTTCCAAATGAAGCTGTCTTTACGCTACCAAGAAATACACAGTTCACAAGTGCTGCATTTTAAGACAGCAAACGCAGGTCCTGAAGCACATGCTGTGACAATGCTATCAGTTTCCACAGACCGCACATTAGTTACAGGGAAACGGAAGACAAAATGGTCAAAACATCTCCATCTGAAGGCCTAGCATATTTCACACCTAAAGTTGTTCAATTTGCCAGTAATGAAATGCCAGCTTCGCATACCAAGAGGACATCAGCTCACATGTGCTCCATGCATTAGCAGCCCCTCTTGGTAGAGCATGATTAAACCGCTATAATAGGAAAAGCTTAATTATGTCCCTCCAATTACTTTCGCTGTTTCCATCTCCAATGTACTATGAATCAAAACTCAACCCCCCAGCCCCACTCCACCCCCAGCCAACCCCCCCCCCCTCCAAGGCTTTTAATAACGTGCACAGGATTCACACAAGTGATTACGGGAGAACGAGTCCATTAAAATTTTATTATTGCCTTATTTAACTCTGGATTAGGGAGACTTAACTAGCTTTTTCAATTATGCTTCATTAGTTTCGTACCTGTCCAAAGGACTGGAACGGAGGGCCGAGATGAGCAGAAAAGCATGGCGCGTCGCGGTGATATCGGGCCGCCTTCGGTGTCGGTTATATACACATAACTGATGCAGGCGCACTTCAGAATGGAGCTATTCTGGGGTGCGTTATTCCTGAACAAAACCGAGCGTTGGTTTTGGCTTTACAAGGGGCCTCCAGGTGTATAAGCAAGACATTTCATTTGGGGGAAGGAATAAGCCCTGTGACGGGGTGCTGGAGTCCTGGCCACAACATTACGGGCTATGGCTGGAGGTCAACACTGGCAAAACTCCAACTGGTTCAATCTCACCAGGGAAAGACTGGGGGCCACACCTCTTATGTTTGTTAGCCTCATCTTTTCTAACTGCCTCTCCTGGTTGGCCAGGTGTCTGTGGAAAAAATGAACCAAATATATGCTAACTTTGTCGTCCTCAGGTGACGCAGCCAGTATGTAATTGCCAGTGCATTGGCAGTGTAGGAAAAAAAAAAAGCTAGAACACACATGAATCAGAGGAGTCACATGCGCACGACTGCCTCCGCTTGAAGTTGGCAGGAAAGGGCTGATATGTGAGACGAAGCACTTTGGCTGAATTTGCGGTGGAATTACAAAGGGAGAAAATACTAAGACAATACAATAAAAAGAACTGCCTTGGCAGGTATGCCATCCACCAAGATACAAGTTGGCAAAGTAAAACTCATACCTATACACCATCCTTCTTCTCAGGGTTTCCAACAAGGAATGTGAAAACAGATCTTATTATTACACATACGCTTTCTGTTTTGTGTTCTTTCCTCCCTCAGAGCCTGCGCCAGCAAATGGCACCTTTTACTCGCAGTTCTTAAACACGATACTCTGAAACAAACGCTTTAATTCTATGGAGGACACATCCGCTGTTGAGAGCTTAGAATATGTATGAACAAGCAGATCTAGCTATGAAAACAGGCTACACTTCTCCCTTTAAAAGCTGATATTCAAACTCTAAACTTCACAGTGCAAACAAGCAGCACCTGGTATATGAACAGCGGTTTGGCTCTGGCTGTGCCTGCGTCCTGATAATAAATGTTTCAGGAAGTGGAGGCAGGAGATAAACACCCAGAGTGACGGCCAATGATCCCATAACTCTGTCTGTTGCACTGCGGATTTTGAGCGGGGACATGCAAAGAAGCATTCCATCTCTTACGCCTGGGTCCGCAATAAAATATCCAAAAAAGAAAAAAAGAAAAAACGGCTTCCATGCTTTTATTTATTTATTCATGACACATCATAAAAATACAATGCCCTAGAAGATTTAGGAATCTGTAAGGAATCATGGCTAGTAATATTTTGTCATGTCTGCATGGCAAACAAGTCTGAGCTTGCAAGCGTGCTTGCGTGTGCGTATGTGTGTGTGTGTGTGTGTGTCTGTGTGCGTGCCTGTGTGTATAAGCTACTTATAACGGTTATCTTAACAAAAGCTTTTCTTGAAAAGCTGAAATGCCCACACTGATTAAATGGTAGACCAATATTTTTTTCAAAAGCTGGCAGTGAAATGCAAAGCCAGTCGCACTTTCGTTTCACCAGATCTGTACCCTATTGGTGTGAAATGACCTCGACACACTTCTGTGGGAAGACTGTCTGTTTTAATATGACACAGGGGTTTGAAATGGATTCCCAAACAAAAAAGATCTGACTTTTACAGGGAGTATAAAACATTTGCCTCCCTATCAAAGACTGTCACAGTTGCTTTTATGCCATTACCACTCAATGATTTGCTGAAAAATCACAGGTGTCTCCACAGGTGTATCTGGACATAAATGTTTGAGAACTGTGAAAATGTGCCTCCCCCTGTGACATCACGGACGGCGTTGCCATGCGTAACGTTCTCAGAAGTTCCCCTGTCCTTTGTGACTTCCTGGAGGATTCTAGACAGTAGAGATTTAGGTAGGATTACCGCCCCAGGGAATATTGGCTACTGCCCAAAAAATGCTCTCTATTGGAATAATATGGCTCTGACTGGGGCTCAGAGGAGCTCCAGATCTTTAGCTGAATTGTTTTGTAACACTTTCCAGACTGGATCAAAAAAATGTTTTTTTTTTTTTTTTTTTCCAGGAAGCCTTTCTGTTATATTTTATTTTATATATTATCTTTCTGAATATTTCTTTACCTGTACCTGTGCTGGTGTCATTTTTTCCCCTTAAATCCCCTCTGTATACTCTGTACAAGATGTCAAAAAAACATAATTCCCCAAATTCAATGCAAAATATGAATATTTGTGGTATGCAGTACTGTTTATGCGCACTATTATTTATGTATTTATTTTTGTTATCATTTGAAGAGACAGGCCTCTTCATGTATCTGAGACAGTGTCCTATCTGCTGCGGAGATTATCATTTCTCAACTTCTAAGCTAAGCACACAGTTGGTAGATAAATCAGGATACGTCGTTCATCACTCGGCATGTGTGAGAATGAGAAATCACTCTTCCGCTGCGGAGCATGAGCAGGACAGCCGTGTGCCAATCCACCGTGTCCCATGTGTGCAAATATAATCACTTCATACACAAGCAATGTGCTTGGAACTTCTTAATGCTTCTTTCTCTTCTTCTCCCTCTATCTCACACAGATGCGTGCATAAAATGTTTGCCACATAACAGAGTTACTTTTCAAACCAGCTGTGTATCTAGCACAGCAAAAAGATAGGTTATTGGAAAGTACACACACACACACACACACACTCACGCACACACAAATATATAATATATAATTTTTTTTTTTTTTCATGGTTGATCTACATTCAAATTTGCAACTCATGAGAGGGAATGAAAGCAGATTTGAAAGCAGAAGTTATTACATTCATAGCTATTTAAATTTAAAATATTTAAATGGCTTCAACTTCGTCGGAAATACAATCACCCAATTCTGTCTATGGGGAATGCAAGGCCTGACTTTGACAAGGATTTTTTTCTTTTTTTTTCCCCTCTCTCCCCAGGTATAATGGAATCAATAATTACCATATCATACATTTGGATGACTCTAAATTACTAATGCTTTACTTAATTGGGCAAAATGGAATTATGAGTCTAAGCCAATCTTACCAGCAGCGAAATGGAGGGGATCGAATGCAGATTATTTTAGAATGCCAAGGAATTACACACAGACACGCAGTAGAATTGCTAGAGATATATCAAACACCAGGAGCGGAAAAAAAAAAAAAAAAAAAAAAAAACACACTTTCCTGCATTGCTTCACTGGATTTGGGGAACTCGAATGCGCCTGCAAAAATGAAATGAGCCAGGTGTCTGTGCAATTGCTTTAAAGTGTGTTTTTAATTACACCTGTGTAATACCCCCAGCCACCAAAGCCCGTCCTCTCCCCTCACAGCCTCCTGTTGCTTAAAGCACTTCATTGATTCATCTTTAATGGCAGCCTAAACCAAAGAATAAGCACTAATACCAAAGCTAATTATTTGCTAAGCAAAAGCTCCCGGTGATTTCAGACTTCCATACTGTCAAGATGCATTAAGGACAAAAATGTGTGTGTGTGTGTGTGTGTGTGTGTGTGTGTGTGTGTGTGTGTGTGTGTGTGTGTGTGAGAGTGCTTGTGTAAGAACTAGGCCACTCTTAAGAGACTGGCCTTCATTTCCAGAGCAGTAAGTAGCAAGGCGAAATCTGGAAAGTCTATTCATTTACAAATCTCTTGTCAAAACTATTTCCAGGCAAGCATAAAACCGTTCGGTATGTACCGCGCCACACAAAATGCCCCTAATCATATCATTGTGCTGGAAGTCTTTTGTCATTGGCCTTCCAATGCTACCTTTAGAGCCAATCAAATGAAGCGGCTCTATGGAGGTGACAGCATCACAGCATCGCTCACACAAAAAGATCAATCAGGTGAAATTACTGGGCTCCTCCTTCTAAACACTTCTCTCTCCTCTTTTTCACTGAATTTATTTTTAAAATGAAAATATCCATTTCACTGAGTGATTGCTGACTCACCCTCTCCTTCTGTTATGCAGAGCATTCCCCTTTAAACAAATACCGATGATGTTTGAATTTTATTTTCCTTCTTTGCACGCACAGATCTGAAAGGTAACACAGGTGATTTTTAAGCTCACAAAGATATTACTTTGAAGGAGAAAAAATAACGACATTTGCATTTTAAGTCAAATTTAAGGAGAAATGTTTGGGGCTCTGATGTGAATCTGAAAGCAATCTTTTTACACAACAACTATGAAGGAACTGAAGGTAAAAAGTAAATCAAGTAAATAAGTAAATCAACTAAATAATTGTAAAACTTAATTGTCATATGACAAACTAATTTAAAATGATTCATTTCACATCCTCACACCGTATTAACTATGTTGCGATTCCACAGCGCAAAAAACAACAAACTACTTTGTAGAGACTCAATGTAAATGAACTTTAGGGCAACTCATTAAACCTAAAATATTCAGACATTTGTTTATTGTTTCTACTTTGACTGTATTTATTTATTTATTTTGTAATTGGATGGTTTATAATTGGGCAGCAGGAAAGAAGCAGATACTTCACAGGAAGCAGCTCATTCTCCAAACTGTGTTTCTTACAGCTCACTAACGTGGCTCACCCACCACACTGTTTTATACAGCTACTGTTCACTGCTCACTTTTCAGATCTCTCTTTCACACAGACCCAATGTTGACCCTCACCCTCCCCCCTCCATCTCCTCTCTCCTGAAATTGTGAATCAGAAAACTTGTTTGGGGAGGAAGTGGTGGCGGGTGGTGGGGGGGGGTGGGGGGTGGTGGTGGTGGATGGGTTCTTCACCAGGATAACTGCAAACGCTTATCTGTTCCGATCAAGTTAGAGGAAGTTTTTCCATTTCAAAAAAAAAAAAAAAAGAAGAAGTTTGTGTGTGCAATCGCAGAGCACTCCTGGGCCAGAGTCATTTGAAAGCTTTATCATTTTATGTTCAGCTTTGCAGACCTGCAGGGGTGTGCAAACACTGGCGATGAGGAGCAGGTATGTGCTGCTCTCTTGCGCGCGCCAGCGCTCGCTCGCTGTGCGAAGCGGCCGCATCCTCCACCCTCCCTCACCTGAAGATGCGATCTGAAGGCTGCTCTCCCATCACCAGATCGAAGCCTCGCTGGAAGATGGTGTAGGGCCAGGGGCTGCAAACCAACAAGAACAAACACGGCGTCAATTCACATACTTTTAAAAAAAATATATATATTTACTTTATTTCTGTCTGATTTCTCAGCTGGCTGGGAAATCGGTGATCAAGCCTCCCCTTGCAGGTGTATGAAGTAAAAATTCATCTGAACATGAACCACTGCGGTTCATCCAGCTGAGGCAGAGCTTGTATTGTGCCTCTACTTATCTTCCATAAGCAGCAAAACGAACATGACAAAGAAAATGAGGGGAAAAAGCATTTCCAAAGGCCAACAGATTCACTGCGCACCCCCAACTAACAGCTAGCACAGTATCTGATCCACAAACTTCTTATCTCTCTCTTACCAAAAAAAAAAGGCCATTTCTTGCTGAAGTAAAACTTTTATGCATACATAACAATGTATAACTTAGGTTTTATCAGGATTTATTTTTATCGACTGAATAGAACAGAGCTGATGGATTAAAAGAGCAGATAGTTTTGTCACTACAGCTATTATATTATGGAGGAGGAAGGAATAGCAGATATATTGAAAATTGCAAATATTAATGGGGAGCTGAGAAAGGGTTTTAAAAGTGAAAGCAAGATTTCATTAGGATACAGAAAATGGGGTAAAAACAACCACTTTTAATCACAAACTACAGACGTATTATACTCTATAATAAATGAGGTGTTATGAGCACAGGAGGCCCTGCCAGACCGTCGCAATTCCCAAAAATCACTTTCACTTTGCATCACAAAGGTTCTCTTTTCTTTTCTTCCCCCTTCCCCCACCCTGAAAGAGTGCAGTTTCTTCCAACTCCCACCCCACGGAAAAAAAAGTCAGAGGAAGGAAGCCGACGGCGTTGCAAAGTCAGCTGAATACCAAAACAAACATCAAGGCTACTCAGGAGAAAAATAAATAAAGAAATAAATACATCTGTGGATTGGCGCATCAAAAACCGTAGGATTGGGGCAGATGCTGTTTGTAAACACGCTGACAGAGGGACGCATCTGAGAGCCTTCCATCGCTGACACGGGACGTGACACGAGGTGACATCCTGCCGCAGACGCGGTGATAGCGGGAGAGAGGAGCGACGGCGATGGCGGCGGTGATGGAGATTAATAGACGCAGGCAGCCGCAGCAAAGTCGCGCAATAAGCCTCACCACCAACCGCAGACTGAGGAAGAAGGACCTGACGCCTTTCCGAGTGAAAACCGCTAATACCTACGAAACGCAGCTCTGGTCTCTATGGTTTGGTTTGGAAAGAAGGCTGATTGGGGAGAAGGCTTGGAAAGCTCGGGGGGGGGGGGGGATGCCTGTCTGGTTACAAAACACTGTGAAAGTGCCCTCCTGGGTGCCCCTATACATGAGAAAACATGATCGAGAGGAGTGCCCTTACAGGAGGAGAATCAGAGTGCCCTGTCGAGGTGCCCTATGTGATAAAATGCCCTCTAAGGAGAAAATGCCACGGAAGTGCTTTCCCGTGTGCCCCCACACACAATAAAACAGGATAAAGTGCCTCCTCACAGGGGGCAGGAGGTGCCCTGTTCATGTTTCCTGCCCCTGCCCCTGCCCCTCAGACAGACTGGGCATGCCAGTGCTTGATGGGACCAAACTGGATGAGTTACGAAACCCGATTAGGAATTAAGGAATGAGATTATGCCGTTAATCTGGTCAAGCATATTTTGACATCAATGAGTACAACAATCCCAGTGGAAGGACTAATTAAGCTTCACTCAACCATACTTAATGGGCTGTTCTGTTAACACGTCTGTCCTTAATTTCACATACAGGGCATTCTGAGTCTGTAATAGGGAGAGTTCTCTGTCTGACCTCTAAAAAACACCCTGCGACCTCGTCTGTGACAGAGAACGCCGCAAATAGGAAATGACAGTGTGTGAAATCCGGTAGAACGCAGGGACTTAGAAGTTTTAATGTAAAATCAGAATTCAATATTTGTCAGCTTATGGAGTCATGTCAACAGAACTACAAGTGTGCTTCAGAAAT